>MDKH01181947.1:0-11043 GCA_005239495.1 Nicotiana undulata
TTCTGTGTATTTCTATCACTTTCATGTAGGCTGTTCATAATCGAACCAAATCGAAAACCTTTAATTTCTAGTTTGATTGGTAGTTTTCTTTTGTTAAGTGTAAGAATTCATTTCATGTTAAAAAATATATTTTTAACTGAGTGCTTAAATTATCATCACAATTTGATTCAATTATCATCAATATATTTTAGTAACCTAGTGACCCCTAACTTGCCCAAAATCTCTCGATTAGAAACCCAGAAAGGGGTTTTGTAAAGATGTCTGCAAGCTGAGCTTTGGAGGGAACAAAAGAGAGAGTGATTAGGCTTGAGAGAAACTGTTGACGCACAAAATGACAGTCAATTTCGACGTGTTTTGTGCGTTCATGAAAAACAGGGTTTCTGGCGATGTGGATTGCTGCCTTACTATTAGAGTGAAGAGGAATTGGTAAAGTGATGGGTGCAGAGAGATCCTCAAGAATTCGTACCAACCAGGTAAGCTCGGCAGTAACCCTTCTCATAGATCGATATTCTACCTCTGCAGATGATAGAGAAATTGAAACTTGTTTCTTTGATTTCCAGGAGATGGAAGCACCTCCTAGAGTAATGAAATGGACCTTCTTGAATCATTGCAGGAAGCCCAATCGGCATCACAGAAAGCATGCAAGGAAAACAATTCCTCTTCCCCTCCATACAATCTTCCTCCAGAAACACCTCACTCACATATACACACTACCATACCAGTGGACTCAACCAACACGTCCACACCACAGTCCTCTACTACGTTGGGAAACAATGAACAAGTTTCCACCTTTTCCACCACAAATTCTATTCCACCTTCCAACTTATCTCTCCCAACCCCCAATTCCGAATCAAGATCCATTGAGCTGGATCGAACATGGCTTACAAGTCCATGCAGCCTCCTTCCCAATGAAAATCAATGGCCAAGAGGTCTGGATTGTTCTTCAAGATCCAAGGTTTCTAGCTCAACTAGTGTCGGAGGGGATGACACTTGCAATGTGGAATTACATCAACCACATGGGTGGCAAATGTTCTCGACCCAATAGCCCCCCATATAGCCCCAGCCCTCATGCACAACATGCAAGTCCAATGGGGCTTATCCCAACACTTCAACCCACTGAACAACTTAGACTTGATCTACCAACTACCATTCTTCACTCCGGCAGACCAAATCGACAACCACCCAGCCCTCTACCCATGGCAGCCCCAGCAGATCCCCTTGGATCTTATCAACAAACCTCAACCTCCAGTCGAACAAGATCAGGAAGACCAGGAAATAGAGGAAGAAATGATAGAGGAGGTAATAGCTCCTCCGGTCAGGGGGTCGTTCACAGAAATTTCAAGCCTCAAAGAGGCGACTCTTATGTTGTTCCAAGAAATGGAAGACAGGAAGTACATTCTTCGATGCCAAGCAGCTCTATTCAAGTGCTCCCTGGATATCCGCCCCCCCTGTCATCCAAGCCACGGGGAACTTTGCGGCAGTAATGTGCCCCTCACTCAGGGAAGCCAACAACAGCCAACACCACCCCAACCATCTCCTAATGAATAGAACTATGAGCTTAATTGTGTGGAACGTTCGGGGTGCCAACAATGACGATTTTAAAAGAAACTTCAAGGAGCTTCTTAATACCCACAACCCCGGCATGGTAGCCCTTTTTGAAACCAAGATGACAGACCATGGCCCCATTCGGGATGAATTCTTATTTAATGGTATGTTAGAGGTCCCTGCAATAGGCCATGCAGGAGGAATATTGGTGCTTTGGTATGATAACCTAGTAGCAGTCAATCTTGTCAGCAAAACCAATCATGAAATCCATGCCATGATTCAGGCATCCCCGTTAAAACCTCCTTGCCTCATTAATATATTATACGCTAGTACTAATCTTAATTTACGTAATACTTTGTGGAATAATCTTTGCAATATTGCGGATAGTTATCATGGGCCATGGCTAGTAGGAGGTGATTTCAATGAAATATTTTCGCAAAGTGACAAATGGGGTGGTAGACCTATTAATAATAGTTGTTCCAATCACCTTAGATGTTGTATTAATTATTGTAAACTCGTAGATTTAGGTTTTAAAGGTGCTAAATATACTTGGACCAACTGTCGTTCCAATACGGGCTCCCTAATCCTAGAGCGCTTAGACAGATACCTTGCAAACGAACTTTGGATCAACCAATTCCCTAATGCTCAAATTATTCATCTACCTCGAACCCATTCGGATCATGCACCAATTCTCTAAATTTCCAGAAAAGGAATAACCGCAGAGGGGAGAAACTGTTTAGGCTTGAAAAGTTTTGGTGTTATCATCCAGAGTTTGAAAAAATAGTAAAAAACATCTGGTCCAATAAGCAACTACTAGAAGCTACTGACCTTTTCCAGCAAAGAGTGCTACAATGGCGAAACTAACCTTTGGAGATACCCACAAAAAGAAAAAAGAAATTATAGCAAGACTCCAAGGTATCAAAGCTTCTAACAACTACCCCTATAGCCAATTTCTTCATCTCCTCGAAAACGACTTAATCATTGAATACAATAATATTCTTAAAATTGAAGAAGACTACTGGAAAATCCGCTCCCGTATTAACTAGCTAAATGATGGCGACGCAAATATCAAATTCTTTCACCTAAGCGTCGTCAATCGTAGAAGATAGAATTCCATCTCCTACTTTAAGGACAATGAAGGTAACTGGATTTACGATCCAGATCAAATCATTGTACATACTTTAAATCATTTCAAGAAGGCTTTCCAAACAGCCCATCTTGAAACAAATATTAGGAATATAAGGAACTCTGCCACCACCTTTGACAGGATGGATCTATCACTCCTAGACACTCCCCTATCAAACACTGAAATCACTCGGGCTATCTTTTCGTTCAAACCATTCAAAGCCCCTGGTCCCGATGAAATTCATCCTTTTTTTTATCAAAAATATTAGCATTTGGTAAAGGCACAAGTTTTTACTTTCTGTCACAAAGTATTCAAAGACCTCTCAATCCCTTCGACTCTCAACTCAACCTACATATGCCTTATCCCCAAGTTTAACAATGCAAACAATCTTAATAACTTCCGTCCAATTGGCTTTTGCAATACCATCTATAAGGTTATCACGAAAATAATTGTTAATAGAATCAAACCCTTCATGAACAATTTAATTGGTCCCTACCAATCGAGATTTTTAAAAGGAAGAAGGACTAGTGATAACGCAATCATTATCCAAGAAATCATTAACCACTTCCAAAAAATAAGGGGTCGACAAGGGAAAGTTCTCTTAAAAATCGATTTAGAAAAAGCATTCGACCGCCTTGAATGATCTTTCATTTATAGAGCCCTTCTATTCTTCAAATTCCCACCAGGCATCACTAAACTAATTATGAGTTGTGTTAGTACCTCCCGAATAGCTATTTTAGTCAACGGATCCAAGACAGAGTTCTTCAAACCTTCTAGAGGCATCCGTCAGGGAGACCCTATGTCTCCTTACTTGTTCATACTGAGCATGGAACTGCTCTCTAAATACATTGATCACCAAGTTAACTTGGGATTATGGGACCCAATAAAACTAAATCCCACAGGCCCCCCATCTCCCACCTTTCTTATGCGTATGACTTAACGCTCGCTGCTAATGCTAATCTTAAATCCATCAAAAACATAAAACAAAGCTTCATGTTTTTCTCAAATCTCTCCGGTCACAAGATCAACAATTCTAAATAAAAAATTATCTTCTCTCAGAATTGTGATACTAACTCCAAAAATATCTTTGCCAATATTCTTGACATTCGTTCCAGTGACAACTTTGGCAAATATTTGGGGTTCCCTATCCTCAGAGGGAAACCCAAAACTTGTGATGTTCGCTTTATGATAGATCAAATGAATTCAAAACTAGCGGGATGGAAAACAAAATTTCTTTCGCTTGCAGGAAGATCAACCCTGGCAAAGTCTACTCTTAACTCTATCCCGAACCATGTTATGCAATACATTAAGCTTCATGCGCCTACCCTAAAGCATATTGACAAAATCCAACGTGATTTCATCTGGGGCTCCACTGCCCAAAAAAAGAAAATCCACTACATAAATGGTCAACGGTCACCCTCCCTAAGAAAGAAGGTGGACTAGGTCTTAGAAAAGCAGTAGACAAAAATACTGCAACCTCACTAGCCTCTCTTGGAGACTATTCTCAAACCCAAGCTCTGTATGGGCATCCACCCTCATCACTAAATATAGTCATATAAGATGCCCTTCCGCCATGTCCTTTATATGGCATAACATCCTATTAGGATGGAAAATCTGTAATCAAGGGCTTCACTATGTGGTGGGCCCAGGAAACATCAGCTGCTTGACAGATGCATGGATCCCTGATCATCCACCTCTCCAAAATATCTTGGAAGGCCCTATGAATCAGACTGATCATTCTCTAAGGGTAAAAGATCTTTGGATAAACAACACCTTTTGAATTGCCCCCAGATATTCAATCAAGGATAAAATCCATAAATATCCAATCTCATCACAATAGCAGGGATATCCCCACCTGGGCTCCCACATCTAACGGGATATTTTCCACTAGCTCAACCTACAATTTAATTACCAAGCCAACTTCTACCAACTTCTTCTTCCAATGGATTTGGAATCTTAACACTCTCCACAAGATTAAATATTTCCTTTGGCAATGTTCCTACAACCACCTCCCCACACTTGGCTACTTACACCACTTAGGACTCAACATTGATAAGAGGTGCACTGTTTGCAAACAAACGGAGGAGACCATCCTCCACATATTTTTCCATTGTCCAGTTGCCACGAACTTCTGGAATGAGACCTCCATAAGCCTACCATCCCTCCACCAAACAACGCCAACACGGTCATTAACCGTTGTAAGGAATTCAAATATTGTGGTAAGTGCCCTACCCACATATCCCCAAACAATAAAATTCAAATCAAATGGATTCCACCGTCCCAAAACAACCTGAAGCTTAACATCGACGGTGCCTTCAAAGGCAAATACAAAACAGGTGGCATAGGGGGAATCTTCAGGAATTACAGGGAGGAATGGGTACTAGGATATTTTGATGCAATATTGGCCTACACTCCAGCATACATTGAGCTTTTGGCCCTCAAAAGTGGCCTGGAAATAGCAGTATCCAAAAAATTTCTAAGACTTGAAATTGAAACAGACGCAACGGATGTAATTTCACTTTTGCACAATGACACTTTCTCTATTTACACTAACATTATACATGAGTGCAGGTTATTACCGAAGAAGTTGCAGAATCCGCCGATCCGCCACAGTTTTAGAGAAGCCAACGAAGTTGCTCATAGGTTGGCTAGTAAAGGAGCACAACAATAAGGATAACCAACATTACTGTTATGGAGCGACCAACCACTGACTTTTTGATAGCTTTACAAGATGATAAAATAGGTCGTACCAAGTGTAGAAATATTTCCACTACTACTATTAACAAGTTAGCTTCTTTTGGGAACTCTGTTGTAACTAATGCAGTGCAAAATGACACATATGAGCCCCTGTGACTCATTAACGCTTGTAATGTTTGCTTAGCGCACTAATATTAATATATCGTGTTTTAACCAAAAAAAGAAGTTGGTTTTATAGCTCATAGAAAAAAATTAATAAGTGACAATATAAAATCTAAAAATAACTGATAATGAGTTAGTATTTTACAACTATTAACTTAATATATAGAAACGATAAAAGTGCCATTTTTCGAATAATTCAAATAATAATAATAATAATAATAATAATAATAATAATAATAATAATAATAATAATAATAATTTATGACAATTTATTTAGAATATTTTTAATCTTTCACTATTTCATCCTTATTATTTTAAGTTTGTATTTTTACTAATTTGATTCTAAATTCTAATTTTAACTAATTTTGTTCTTTTTTTTCACCGCTAATACTCTTTTTATGGAGATAAATTTATGTATCCTAAGATTTTGTTAACTTGAAAGCTAATTTACTTATATGATGAATTAAAAAAATATTAAATTGAATTCTTTCCATAATTAGTCAAAGACTTAATTGTTTGTTTCTAAAATTGTTTTTTATTCATTCAAGTTCTTCATATATTATCTCATTCATATTTTTAAATATTTAATTGTAGTTATTAATTTTTTCCAATAAAATTTTTGCCTTGTTGAAGAGTAGAAAATTAATTTAATATTGCACTTTAAATTTTTTGAGTTGACTTATCTTTTATATTATTAATATCTTTTTAGTAATTTATCTTATTATTGATCAGTGTACTTTTTAAATATTATACAAAAACAATATCTAGAAAGCTAGAATTTAATTGTAATTAGAATTTCAAAAGTAGGTATAACGTGTATTCTCGTTGAATAACATGAGAAATTAGAAAATAAAATCCCCTCAAATTCATTTACTTCTCTAGTGTTATATCGTTAGCTTTGATTAGGTTTTCATGCTTAGTCATAATGAAACACACATTAAATAATGTTCTAAAATATTATCTATAATTACAAATTTGCTAAAAGAAAAATTTGCACTAATTGTTATTAAAGAATATTAATTGTTTGAGCTTTTTTTCTTACTTTGGTAAAAATAAATATAGACGGAGAAGATTTTTGAAATTACTTTGAATATTTTTACACTAAAATTAGGACATAAAATGGTACTTTTCATTGGCAAACAACAATCTACTACCTATTCTAAGCCGTAAATTTTCGTTTTCTAAAAAAGGAAATGTTTTCTTTAGTTGTTTCGGGCTTATAGCATACATTATGCCTCATCACATAGAAGTTCAAACAAGGAACATTTAATATATAAAATTTTGGTTAATTTGGAACTCCTAAATATTAGGGGGGAAATGCACAAAATTTAGTTGAAATATAATTTCTAAATATTAGAAAAATAATTAAATTACTATTTTGTCTAATGTGAAATCTAATATTAAAGGATAAAAAAGACGAACAACATTTTACTAAGGGCATTCGTGATTTTAATATAACTAGTTTTAGTGTACGTGCGTTGCACGTGTGCATCACGTTTATCAATATAAAACATAAACGCAAACTATTGAAAAAATAGCAATGGAGGTTAAACTAAACTCAATATATGTTTAATGATGAAAATAAATATTAGTAAATTGATAAAATATATGGTTGACTTCAACATTTTCTGAATGAATTTAGTGTAATTAGTTCTATAGTATTTACAGTTATAAATACTATATTATATAAAATAAAAATATACTATGTTATTGTATCTTGCATCTCTTTGTAAACTCTACGTTCACAATGTCATTATACAAAAAAAGAATATTCATTCAAAGTTAATCAAAATTATAGATAAGCCAAATGGACCTCTTCGTGAGTAAAAAAGTTGCCTCGATTCTTATTGATCTAAGTCTAAATTCTCTTCTCTGGACGTTCATCCAATGCCAAATAAAAGTTAATACTATTATAACTCATCCGAATGTGGTACTTTGCTAATAACAGCTTTAAAATTTCAAGAGTTCACAATATTGAGGTCAACTTTTCAAAATTATAGGGGGAAAATGATAAATTTATAGCTATTCAAAAGCTTCAAATACATTACTTTATCGTAAGTTTAAGAAATTAATTGTAGTTACAATTTCACATAGTATGGCTGTAGCTTAATTTATTTCTAGATTTATACCATATTACTTCAGACTTTTAGAAATTTAAAGTTAAAATTAAATGAAAACTCTTAAGAAGTTAACAGGAAAAAAGCGAACAATCATTGCTCATAGATGTTTTATATTTCTAGGTAATCAATTATTGATAATTTGGAGAAAAGTAGTATTACATACCTCATAAGCTAAAAATTTAGAAAATAATATTGGCCACGTATTAAACTCTAAAAGGATATTTATGAAAACTGATCAAATAAGGTAAATTTTAATTAAATTTGAAGTCCTAAATATTAGGATATTCTTAAGTAAAATTTTAGTTGCATTTGAAGTTTTAAATATAGAAAAATAATTAAATGACTTTTTTGTCTAGCGTGAAATTAATTTTTAAAGGGTAAAAAGGGAAACGACATTTTGATAGGGTCTTCAAGTTCTCTTTTGCTAGTCTCAGGATGCGCGCGTTGCGCGTGTACCCCGTCTCAATATGTACAAACTTTTAACAAATACATTAAAATATGTTAAGTTATAAAATAATCAAGCGCAAAAATGCATAACCCTTGAATATTTAAGAGTTTCTTTTTTTGGAAGGCATATTCTCAAGGAAATACGAGTTTATGGTCATAGTTATTCTAAAAGACATATACACTTAAACAATGTTAATTAATAACAGAAGCAGTTTTTTTTCGTTATGAGTAAGATGCACATTATTCGAATTTCTTTAATCAATAAATATACTTAGTGATTATTTTCAATAAATTAGTAAGAAAAAGCTTTCTATTGCAAAAGTAGAATCCCATTATGATATTTACACACACCGGAAACAAAGTTCTAATTAGTATAAGCAAACTCATAATTTAGTACCTAATCTTGAACAAAAGTATTTCTCAGTTTATAGATTATGAATACCTCATGGATCATGTCATGTGAACAAATTTCTAGCATTGAGTTCACTCATTTTTCTTTTTATAAACATTGAGTTCACTCATTGAGGTGTGCAAAGAACTTACATCACTATAAACCAATGCAACTCGATTAAAAACCATCAAAATAGTTAGTCTTGCAATTTTTTTTTATATAACTTGTTTTTATTTTGTCAGAAAATTATTAGGAGCAGGAGATCTTGACTTGTGTAAAAATTAATTAATTTCCTTGTATAAAACTTATAGGTATTAATTAATTAAAGAATATAAGAAAATAATAATAAAGCTTTTACAAATTAAAGATATAATGTATGTACAAAATAAGACTCGTACATAGCTAAAATAGGAAAATATTTGGTAGTAAATATTTTAGTTGATTTCAAATTCTTAAATATAAGAAAAAATTAAATTATTATTTTGCCTTGTATAAAATCTATTTTTAAAGGGTAAAAAAGGCGAACGACATTTTGCTAAGGGTCTTCGTGCTTTTAATATAGTACTAATCTCTATGTTCGTGCGTTGCACGAGAAATGCATAGTGATAATAATAAACTTTCAATTGCATATACTATTGAATATGTACACCATACGAAATTAGTTACTTAAAATAAATAATTAAATGCAATATATCATACAAACCAAGCCATGAATAATGTTTGACATAATACGTGAGAACAAACTAAAACTAAACATTCTGGAATCACAAAGTTATGTAATAAAGTTCGAAAATAAGTTAATGCACTATTATTTACTATTTTATGTGAAGTTATGATAATTTTTGTTAAGCTTTAAGGTATATGAAGTCTAATATATATCTCCATATAAAGATATATTGATAACGAAGAAAATAAAGCTTAAAATTAATTTCATCGAACTTTTTTCAGTTGGACGTTATTCTGTTTCGATTATTACTCATTTTTAGGTCTAAAACTTTTAATATCTTACCCACACTTAATTCGTATTTGTTTGTTTATACAGACAACTCAAATTCTTATTGATCCAATTTATTAGAAACCACTTGCGTCATCATGTGTCTACGCAAGTATACTTGCTCATATCAAGATTATTTAGTATGTTCGAATCAATCATCACAGAGAACGTTGAGATGTAATTTTCGTATATCCATTTTTTAAAATAATTTTTTATTATGAGTAGTCATTAATGGAGATTTTTTTGAGTTGCAAATTACTGTATACATATTAAAAGATCGTCATACCTTTTATATCTAGGCTATATACTAATTTGTCTTTTAAAAAATAATTCAATTTTGAAGGGTATAAAAGTCGGACATATTTGAATTTGAAAGACACGTCTTTGTGAAAAAAAGGAACTAATGTCCTAATCATAATATTTTGCCCTATTTTTTATATCCTACATAAATTGATAGTCTACTTTGGTATAAATAATAGTAGAAAATAGAATTTTATTTAAAGACTACCTCTCATTTTGAAACCGAAACAAAATAGGCGGCCAATTATATGTTCTACACGTTTAAACTTAGTATAATTATTTGTTTCCTTTATTTATTCGTTCATAAGTTTAAAGAAAAAAGTTCAAATGGCAATGAAATATTACATTATGTTGTGGCTTAAAAAATTGTTCATCTTATTTGCAATGACATGTGACTTTAAAAAGTTCTATTATAAATTGGTAACAAACTTCTATATTTTATGCATTTATAACTTCATGGTTTTAAAATTTTCTAGTATTAGCTGGTTTTAAACTCCTATATTTTAGGTACTAAATTTTACAATTTTATCCTATATTCTATTAATTTTTTTTAAGAAATAATTCAATTTTGAAGGGTATAAAAGTCGGTTAATATTTCAGGAATATTTTTATCGTTCAATATTTAGCGTTCCAACATTCGTATTTTTATAATAATATAAATAAATAGATATAGATATAGATATACCAAAACCAATATGGTTTTGAACAGAGTGCTACTGGTAAAACTTAGAAATTTTTACCTTTATATGCCATATATTAAACCCTATTACCCTTAATGTTTAAGATTATAGATAATTACATTTAATATACCTAATTACATATTATATATCATAATTTAAATTAGGGGTATAATTAAGTAAGCATTTATTTTAGGCTTAATTATAGGACAAATTAATACACATACACGTTTCTCTCTCCTATCAACTCACAATCTTCGACACCCCCCCACAACAATAACTTTCCCCCACTTTTACTTTCACATTCGTTCCTCACCCCCTCCACTAACCCCATTAACTCCCCTCCCCCCCACGTCTAGTTACAGTCGACCACCTTCACCATTGTTACAGGGCTTCGACACACGTTCACCATTCTAGTTCAGCAATGAAGAAATCCAAATATCCAAAGAAAGCAGTCCAAAAATCAGCAGTAGTCGACATTCCATCATTCGATTTGGGTGTTTTAACACCTAAATCACCAACAATTATTTATTTTTATCTTTTATAACTGATTGTATATTTATTTGTTGTTATAGGAGGAAGGC
>ML269781.1:511-15188 GCA_005239495.1 Nicotiana undulata
ACAGCACTTCTGGAGCCTTCTAGTTTCCTTTTTGCACAGTCTTTTGTTCCAAGACTGCGGCTTGTATATTTTGTATATATATTTTCTACAGTTGTATCTATGTAGCCGCCCGTTGACACTGTGACACTAGTCCTGGCACACACTTATTGTAATTATCGGGGTTGTATATGCATTGGGCCTAGCTGTGGCTCAGCTTATGTCTACGGCCTTACCCCATGTTGTCATTGTATTCCGCACTTTCGTTGTTGTTGTTGTTCGTTGGCTTGCCTAACGCCACCGTTAGGCGCCATCACGACCTGGACCGATTTTGGGTCGTGACATATTGTGTCCATATTTAAGTTGAGTTTTATGGGCTTCTTTGAACTTCATAATAGTGAAAGAAGTACATATCGTTTGTATGGCTCCAAGATAAACTCTTTTCTTTTCTTTTTAATTTTTTATCTACATCAAGAGCCTTAGTTTGCCAATTACTTTAATTCTAACATGTGCTAGATATTATAAATTGAAAACCTATATCGACATTGATGGGTTTCAAGTACCTTCGTTTTATGTTTTGATGATCTAACAAACAAATTTTCAAGAACGAGATAAGGGACTTGATACACACTTGGTACACAACTCAATCATCTGACTTAAGCTAATGAGAGTTGCTATGCTTCAGAAAATAAAGAATCAACACATGGAACTGATGACATTGGGTTCCCCTTGCAACAGTACGAAGTCAGCTCTCCACAGTTGGAAAGTGATTGTCTGCACTATTCACGCAAATAGTACAACAGAGTGCAGCAGTCACTTCCATTGGGAAGGACCTTGTACCACTTAAGTGATTATATCATTCAAGTGACATCATCCAAGTTGTATTAAATTAATCTTACAACAAAACATCACTTGAACATTTGAGAATTCAATCCAAGCACTCCAAGCATCTGATAAACAAGCATTCAATTCTCAAGTGCATCAAGAACAAAGTACATCACTGCTACGGACCAATTCCTACAACAAGTCTTTCTTTGTATGTCCTTAGTTGAGTTGTAACTTTGTAATTGTTCTTCATTGTAATTCCTACTTTGCTTATCTAGAAGCATTAATTAGGAAACCTTTGTAAACCATAAACATAAGTGTTTGTGTCGTGACTAGAGTTAGTCATGTATTGAAGTCTTTGTAATAGGTGTATTGCAAATTGACTTGTAATATGTGTATTATAAGTTAGTGAGAGATTCACAATTTAATTCCTAGTTTGCATAGGTTGTAATCTAAAAGGTAGTTCATGGTGAAGTTTAAATCCTTCAAGTGTAGGTCGTGGTTTTTAATCCATTGAGCTGGAAATTTTCCACGTAAAAGTTCCCTGCGTCATTTACTTACTGCCTTGCAAGTATAATTAGTGGAAACTAATATAGGACTTGGTCTCTATATAGTTTGGTGGACTCATATATTCTATCAATTGGTATCAGAGCGGGTTCTTTCTATCTGGTTAACACCTAGAAAGGTTCTTCATGGCTGCTCCACCAAACTTCGAAGAAAGTCAGTCTACTTACAGGACACATAGGTTTAATGGCGAATACTATAGGTGGTGGAAGACAAGGATGCATGACTTTATCATGGCTGAAGGCTCCAAGCTGTGGAACGTCATCTATGATGGTCCCTTTGTCCCTACAAAGAAGGTCGTAGATCTAGTTGTGACAATTCCAAAGACGAGGAAAGAGTTCAACGATGCAGTTCAGAAAGCTATTGAGAAAAAATTTCTTGCTAAGAAAATTTTGATCTGTGGAATAGGTCCTGATGAATATAACAAGATATCCGCTTGCCAATTTGCAAAGAAATATTGGAAGCTATACAAACTGCACACGAATGAATCACTGAATTAAAGCAATCCAAGATTGACATGCTCACCACTGAGTATGAGTTCTTCAGAATGAAGGATGATGCAACCATTCAGGATATGCACACTTGATTCACTTCCATCATAAATAAGCTATACTCTCTTGGTGAAATTATTCCAAGGAACAAACTTGTGAGGAAGATTCTCAGTGTGTTGCCCAGCTCTTGGGAGAGTAAAGTATATGCTATTACTGAACCAAAGGATTTGCAGGCGCTGACTATAGATGAGCTGGTTGGGAATCTAAAGACCTATGAGATGAAGAAGAATAAGGACAGTGACAGAAGAGAACCAAATAAGGAAAAGAACCAAAGAAGGAAAATACCCTGGTGCTCAAAACAGAAAATAATGACTCAAGTGGTGAGGATAGTGACTTGGCATACTTGATTAGAAGATTTCAGAAGATGGTTCGCAAAAATGGAGGTATCCCAAAGAGGGATAGTTCTATCAAGCCAAAGAATTATGACCTCTGTCATAAGTATGGGAAGCCAGGACATTTCATTAAGAATTATCCTCTCCTGAAGAAAGAACATTTCAAACACAACTCTTATAAAGCAGCCAAGAGGAACCTGGTTCCTGATAAACGCTTCAAAAGAAAGAACGTCGTTGACAATATTGTGAAGCAAGCTCGGGGAGACTCTTCCAGTGAGACTGAAGAAGAAAATGATGCAGGTGACAGTTCAATGATGGCAGTTGAAAGTGAATCAACTGAGTATGACTCAATATTTTCTTTGATGGCTCAATCAGATTATGATGAAGATGACGAAAATGATGAGGTAAATTTTTGGGACGTTTAGAGAAATCCGAAGTCCTACTCTCCTAAAAAGCTCATATCACTAATAAATGTGTTAATTGATGCTTACCATAGTCTTGTAAATAATAAGGATGCTTTAACTATGGAGTTAAGAGATGCTGAGCAAACGAAATATGACTTGGTAGTTTGTGTGGTTGACCTGAATGAAACAATAGATAATTTAAAAAAATGAAAAGGCGGTTCTAGCTGAAACAATCACTAGCGTAGAGCACGAAAGAGATGATTTATTGGTGGTAGTGGTTTATTTAAAAGAAACCATTGAGAGTGCTAGTAATAAAAAAAAGCTTTAATTGAGAAAGTGATCATTGAGCAAGAAAGAGATAATCTTTTAGTGGTGGTAGTAGACCTAAAGGAAACAATAGAGGAACTTAAAATTCAAAATAGGCCTGGAAATCCTGAAAAAAGGAAAAGAAGTTGTGAGTGAGGCACATATTAAACTTGTGAATGAGTTGAATATTGTAAAAAATAGCTTGTGTACTGAACTTGAGAAAAAAAGACAGCTTCAGGCAGACTTTAGAAAGAGTAAAAAGTGATCTTGAAAAGTCTCTTAAGTGGACATGTATGTAATTACCGCCATGTATGTTAACAACGGTGGAAGCAGGCAGGGAATAGTGTTTCAAAGGGAGAAAACTCCCTAGAACCCTCATACCAAGTATGTCATTGTACTCGATAATTGGCTAGGGTTCAGTGTCTTCAGAAAAATAAGCTCTTTGCTGAGAAACTGACTACTAATAGAGGACTTGGTGCCACTCGTAAAAAACGCACATTACATGCATGGACTAAAAAAGCACTCATACATCCATTTCCTTATTACAAGGTACCCAAACTTGTTTGGGTTCCTAAATCTAACCCTTGATTTCCTTGTGCAGGGAGCAGTGAAAGGAGGTATTCAACAGTGGTACATGGACAGTGGATGCTCAAAGCACATGACTAGAAATACCATGGACTTTCTTTCACTAAAATCCCTGCAAGGAGGGAATGTATCCTTGGGATATGGGAAAAAGGGGTACATTCTTGGTATTGGAAGAATTTGAAAATCACTCACTCACTCAATTGAGAATGTGTACTATGTCAATCGTCTCAAGTACAATCTCTTGAGTGTTTCTCAAATATGTGACAAAGGAAACAAGGTAGAGTTATTGTCCAAGATATGCACAGTTACAAATCTTGTAACTAGCAAGGTGGTGCTTGCGGCCAAAAGATACAAGAATATCTATGTTGCAGATTTTGAGTCGTTACAAAGTGGTGAACCGAGCTGCTTGAGAGTAGTTGATTATGATTCTAAACTGTGGCACAGAAAACTGGGACATGCAATCTTCTCTTTACTAAATAAGTTGTCCAGAAGGACCTGGTTCGTGGTCTGCCCAAGTCAAGGTTCAAGGAGCACAAAGTGTGTGATGCATGCGCTAGAGGAAAGCATGTAAAGTCTTCATTCAAGCCCAAAAAGGATGCCAACACCTCAAAACAACTTGATCTTCTTCATATGGATCTGTGTGGACCAATGAGAGTACCAAGAAGGGTAGGAAAAAGATACATCTTCGTGATAGTGGATGACTACTCCAGGTTCACCTAGACTCTGTTCCTCAGAACCAAGGATGAGACCTTTCAGGTATTTGCGGCTTTTATGAAGAAGATTCAGGTGAATATGGAATCAAAAGTGGCATGTATTAGATCAGAACATGGAACTCAATTCGATAATGCAAAGTTTGATGAATTCTGCAATGAAAATTGCATCACCCACAACTTCTCAGTGCCAAGAACACCACATCAAAATGGAGTTGTGGAAAGGAAGAATAGAACTCTTAAATATATGGCACGAACAATGTTGATCGATAGTGGGATTGCTAAGAACTTCTGGGCAGAAGTTGTCAACACTGCTTGATACTTGGTGAACAGGTGCATGATCAGGTCTCTCTTGAACAAAACTCCATATGAGTTGCTGAATGGAAGGAAGTCCAAGCTGACTCACTTGAGAACATTTGGATGCAAATGTTATGTTCTCAACAATTGAAAAGATTAGCTTGGACAATTTGATGCCAAGAGTGATGAATGGATCTTTCTGGGTTATTCATCTCAAAGTAAAGCCTACAAGGTATACAAAAAATGAACTCAGTGTGTTGAGAAGAGTGTACATACAATTTTTGATGAGTCTAATCTCTCCCGTGAGAAGAACAAAAAAAATGATCAAGATGGAGAGACTTTTTTGGTTCTTGGAGAGGTGATTGATATGGAAAATGGAATGGCAGACATGATGAGCCACGTCAAGAAGTCAAGTGAAGACAATACAACAACTTCCTCATCTGTGGGAGAGGAACCAGGTTCTACAATCACAACCACTGAAGCTAAAGATAGATTGATTGATGCAGTTCAAGGTACTCCATTGGCAGCAGAAAGAAGTATGCAAGTGAATCAATCAGACATGCCAAGCTCCTCTACAAATGAGATTCAGGTGCCAAACCGGAAGCACAAGAGCTCACATCCTCTTGACAATATAATCACTCATCTGGATTCAGGAGTCCAAACCAGATCAATAGCTAGAAATTCACTTGCCTTCTAGGTATTTCTCTCCCAAATAGAGCCCAAAAATATTAAGGAAGCCTTGAAAGATGCATACTGGATCATAGTTGTGCAAAAAAAGTTTCATCAATTTGAGAGGAACAAGGTATGTTACCTGGTACCCAGACCTACAGATCGCACCATCATTGAGACCAGATGGGTATTCAGGAATAAGCTTGATGAATTTGGAAACAGAACAAGAAACAAGGTAAGGCTAGTGGTCCAAGGTTACAATTAGGAGGAAGGAATTGACTATGATGAGACTTTTCTCCAGTTTCTCGTATGGAAGCTATCAGAATCCTCATTGCCTTTGCATCTCATATGAAATTCACTCTGTTCCAAATGAATGTCAAAAGTGCATTTCCAAATGACTTCCTCAAGGAAGAAGTCTATGTAAAGCAACCTCCAGGATTTGAATGTCATGAACATCCTAATATGTGTTCAAATCGGACAAGGCATTATATGGGTTGAAGTAGGCTCCTAGATCTTGGTATGAGAGATTGTCAAAGTTTCTCTTAGAAAATGGTTTTGCAAGAGGAAAAATTGACAACACTTTAATTATGAAGAAACGAGGGAGGAACCTACTCATTGTTCATGTATATGTTGATGATATCATTTTTGGGGCAACACCAGATTCACTGTGTGAGATATTTGCAAACTCATGAGAAGTTAGTTTGAGATGAGCATGATGGGTGAGTGAATTTCTTTTTTGGTATTCAAGTGAAGCAATCCACAAAGGAAACATTTATAAGTCAACAAACGTATATCAAGGAGCTTCTAAAAAGGTTTGACATGGAAGCATCAAAAGTGATTGACACTCCCATTGCCACCGCTACTCGCCTAGATATGGATGAATCTAGCTCTCTTGTGAATCAAAAATTGTATAGAGGTATCATTGGATCTCTCCTCTATCTTACTACAAGCAGGCCAGATATTGTATTTCACGTGGGACTATGTGCAAGGTTTTAGTTAAATCCCGAAGAATCACATATGAAGGCTGCCAAAAGAATCATGAGATATATTAAGGGAACACAAGACAAGTTTCTGTATTACCCTTCAGGTGAAAATTTTAATCTTGTTTGGTATTCTGATGCTGATTATGCAGGTTATCTCATGGACCGGAAAAACACATCTGGAATGGCTCACTTCTTGGGGTCATGTCTTATCTCATGGGGCACAAGGAAGTAAAATTAAGTGGCACTTTCAATAGCTGAAGCAGAATATGTTGCATTTGTCTCTTGCTGTGCTCACCTACTATGGATCAAACAATAGCTGGAAGACTTTGGAGTGACACTAATTGTGTACCTCTTTTGTGTGATAACACAAGTTCACTCAACATATCCAAAAATCCAGTCCAACGTAAGAGAACCAAGCACATTGATATGCGACATCATTTTCTCAGAGAAAATGTTGAAAAAGGGCTCATCTATATGAAGTTTTGCAGCACTGAAGATCAAATTGCAGATATCTTTACCAAAGCCCTGAGTGAGAACACTTTGAGAGAAACCGACTGGCACTGGGGCTAATAAAGCCCAACTAAGAACCTGATTCCCATCACATGGCTATGAAAGTCACATACAGGTAAAATTTGCTAAAGTGTTTTATGGCCAAGTCTGACACACTTTTATACTGTTAACGTACACATGCATGATGATTACAGAAGTTGCCGAAGCAATGCATGAGCGGTAAAATAGGGTTAAGCATTTTTGCAAGACTGGTCAAGGAACCTGGTTCTTGTGACACAGGTTAGTAGTCTTTTGTTTTTCTCATACACATCTTAAAAGGAACAAAAATAATGCAACATCATCAAATTTTTTAGACTCTATATGTCACGTCTTTTCTTTCAAAATTGTTTCACTTCCTTCTGAAGCGTTGCACCTTCCCACGTATCTGCCGCCGTTTCAGAACCCATTTTTCCTCTCTTCATAATTGCCATCAACTTTATTATAAACCTCTCACTTCCAAAACTTGAATAACCTCCTCTGCCTTCTTTATTATTCTAAATACCTTTAAGCAAAAACCCTTACCATCCTTGAGAATCGGACAACCTCTCCTACAACTGATAAGAAAACCATCGATTCCTCTCATGTAGAAACTCCACCAGTTGTTTCTTGTTCCACCCTTGTTCCAAGAGAAAACCCTAAACTAGTTTCTCCTTCTCTTTCCACCCATCTCTAAACCCACCCTGACTCTGATCCTCTCCCAAATGTTGAATAATCAGACAACCCTAAGAATGATAGCATACTTTCATTGTTGCCGGAGACGCTCAACGAGCAGAGTAAAGAGGAAATTTCCATTCCAAAAGGAAAACAAAGTGAGTATCCGTCTGTAGTAAAAGTATCATCTCTGTCCAGAAAGTGCAAAAGCTCCTATGGAAAGTTGTGAATCTACATGTATTCTTCCCTCTCCCGTTATTTCTTCTATGGAACCTTAAGAGAGGGATGCCATAGAAAATATGCTTTCTATTGCTGCTGAGGGGATAATGGGTGAAGAAAATTCTGGTGTGCCTGAGTCTCAGGGGGAAGAGACTCAACCCTTAGTAGGAGAAAGAACAATGGTGTTGTTTGAACAGCCAGAACTGGAAGAAACTACTGGGACCCCACTTGATGGACCAGACCCTTCTCTTGAGGAAACAGGTCAGGAATCATCATCCTAGGTCAGTTTCGACCCTGCACCTTCTCGTGACTTTGCGCCTGAGCCTTTGAGTGTGGTGATACCTATAATGAGGTCTAGTGATGAAGAGGATTTGGATGATATTCCCCTGAGCGAGTTTGTCAGGGTAAGGAGGCCAGTGGCAACTCTTGAGCCCCCTCCCAAGAGACCTACTACCAGGTTGCAGAAAAAGGAGGCTCTTGAGTCTTCTCTCAAGAAGAGTAAGAGAAGTCGTAGGAAGAAGAAAAGACTAGTCAAGGATGGTCAAGTTATAGTTGATAAGGATATACCAAATGTGGCAGTTGATGAGTAAGATCCAGAGGAAACCGAGTTCCTTGACCAAGAAGCCTCTAAGAAACAAGCCCTCTACTTAGAGCCCTTCGAAAGGTGTTGATGGTACACCAAGTGAAAAGTCAGTGAAGGATAGTGGCAAGTTGAAAGAAGTGAAAGTAGAAGAGTCTTTGTCTGATGAGGACATGCAAGTGATGTCTAGTGGGAAAGTTTAGTCTCGTGGAAAGTCTGTTAAAAGGAAATTGGAGGATGTTAAAGAACCCGGTTCTTTGAAAAATCCAAAAAGTTGTAGCATCTATGGAAAGGAAAGATTGAGGTATCAAAAGGTGTTGTGGGGTTCTACTTTTGACCCTGAAATCTCTGACATGGCTGGAATGCGTCAAGTGCTTGAGATGTGTGAGTTTCAACATAGGGAACACCTATTTAAGGTGGATATGCCCAAAGTATAGGAGGAAGAAGTTCAAAGTTTCTATGCAGACCTCTTCACTGTTGAACCTGATCATATATGTGCACTAGTGAATGGTATCGACATCGTTATGGATTCTGTTATGCTAGGAGAGATACTCAAAGTCCCTGCTGAAAGCTTGTCTTCTATTCGAGGTGTATGCAACTCTAACTTTAGGCATGCTATTGTCAAGGAGAGAGCAGTGCAGTAAGGGGAACGGGTACATAAGAAGGCATTGCTTCCAGTTTACCAGTTTCTCTTTGAGTTAGTCAACAAGGTCTTGCTTCCTCGTGCTGAGAGGAGATCCATCACCTCCAAGGCTGATCTCTTTCTGATGGAAGCACTAGATGGGTTCAAAACTATTAATCTGCAAGCTATAATCATTGAGCATTTGCAGAAGGTGGAAGAATTCAAAGACGGAAACCATGGCCTCCCCTATGGATTTCTCCTTACGCGAGTATTCAAATATTTTAAAGTACCTTTGGGACAGCCAAAGATAGGGACCAAGAAGCAGACCTTCTCTAAGACTACATTAGAGGAGTGTGAGTGTATTGACAAAAGTGGAGGAGTAGGCAACACTTGAATGATCTCCCAGCTCATAAATGCCCAAAATTGTGCTACTAAAGAGATCAGGAAGTTAATGGCTCAGAATACCATAATAGAGACTCAGCTCAGTCAGACCCAGGAGGCACCAGGGCCTTCCAATTCTTCAAACTTGGAGGTTGCTCGTCTGACCAAGGAGAATGTTGATCTCAGGAAACAGGTTGAGAACCTGAAGGAGAAACTACTCGCTGAGCAAATGTCCACCAATGCTCGGATAGATCCCTTTATCAAAACTCTTGTTGTCTCTTCCTCTAGTGTCCCTTATGCATATCCCTCAGTGACCAGTGTCTTAGTTTTACTCTCTTTTGAAGTTTTTTTATGATGTGTGGGGTGGTTTTTTTTTGCTTTCTTTTTGGTTTGTGGATGGAAATCACTATTACTGCTCTTATTGTAAACAGTCCAACTATGTTTTTGTTGTTTAATGCAAATTTTCCTTCTTTTGCTGCAAATGATTTCGTCTCTCTGCTTCTCTTTTCTATCATGTTTGTGTGCACACAAGTGGCATGAGTTTACTAAGCTAGACTTCTTTATGCTAATTTCTTGTTTGTGTGTTTTTGATGATGCTAAAAGGGGGAAAATAGTTTAGAACTAATAAGAAGCAGTGCACTGATTAAGAGGGAAGCATAAAGTTAGTGGGAACTTGTGAGGTTCTTGCTGCATTATCTAGTTTTGATGGCTCTAGACAAGATTATCAATTTTTAAGTTTGTCATCATCAAAAAGGGGGAAATTGATGGGTTTAAAGTACCTTCGTTTTATGTTTTGATGATCTACCAAACTTATTGTCAAGAACTAGATAAGGAACCTGATACACACTTGGTACACAACTCAATCATCTGACTCAAGCTAATGAGAGTTGTTATGATTTCAGAAGATAAAGAATCTACACAGGGAACTGATAATTTTGGATTCCCCTGGCAACAGTACGAAGTCAACTCTCCACAACTGGAAAGTGACTGCCTGTATTGTTCACACAAACAGTACAACACAGTGCAGTAGGCACTTCCATTGGGAAGGACTTTGTACCACTTAAGTGATTACATTATTCAAATGATGTCATCCAAGTTGTATTAACATTAATATTACAACAAAACATCACTTGAACATTTGAGAATTAAATCCAAGCACTCCAAGCATATGATAAACAAGCATTCAATTCTCAAGTGCATCAAGAACAAAGTACATTACTGCTACGGACCAATTCCTACAACAAGTCTTTCTTTGTATGTCCTTAGTTGAGTTGTAACTTTGTAATTGTTCTTCATTGTAATTCCTACCTTGCTTGTCTAGAAGCATTAATTAGGAAACCTTTGTAAACCATAAACTTAAGTGTTTATCTCGTGACTAGAGTTAGTCATGTGTTGAAGTCTTTGTAATAGGTGTATTGCAAAGTGACTTGTAATAGGTGTATTATAAGTTAGTGAGGGATTAAGAATTTAATTCCTTGGTTGCATAGGTTGTAATCTAAAAGGTTGTGCATAGTGAACTTGAAATCCTACAAGTGTGTTAATCCCCTTGAGCCGGGAATTTTCCACGTAAAAGTTCCCCACGTTTTTTGCTTACTGCATTGCAAGTATAATCTGTGGAAACAAATATAGGGCCTGGTCTCTATATAGTTTGGTGGACTCATATATTCTATCATACATAATTACAGTAATATACATTCTTATTTCCTCTTTTGAAATATATTTAGGCTATGACGATGACCTCCATTATAATACACTATGAGTTTCTAATATAATTCTTAACTTTATTCGTATCTTTATCTGTGATGGCCCAATAGGTCATCTCATATTTTAGAACTAAATTTTGTGTTCGGAATCCTTAAATAACTCATTTTAGCCTTTCTCGACTTGCGTGCTCAGTCCGAGTAATTGACCCGGAAGGATTATATGATAAAAACTGATATAAACAAGATTTGTTTCCTTAATAGTTGAATTTAGTTGACTTCGGTCAACGTTTTGGGTAAACGGACGTGGACCTATAATTTGACGGTCTCGGTGGGTCCGTATTGATATTTGGGACCTGGGCATATACCTGGAGTTTAATTCCAAGGTCCCTAGCTCGAGATATGAGTTTTTGTTAAAAATTTAAAGTCTGAAAATTAAATGGTTTTAAGGATCTATTGATGTTTGTAATTGTTGATATCGGGTCCGTAATTTGGTTTCGGATCCCGGTACAGGTCAAATGTTATATTTATGACTTGTCTGTAAAGTTTGGTAAGAAACAGAATTAGTTTGACGTGATTCGGACGTCTGGTTGAGAAAATAGAAATTCTAAAGCTTTCTTAAAAATTTCATTCGATTTGGTGCTAAATTCGTAGTTTTAGGTGTTATTTTGGAGATTTGAGGGTGCAAACAAGTTTGTATGATATTTTTAGACTTGTGTGCACTTTTGGTATGGAGCCCCCAGGGCTCAGGTAAGTTTCAGATAGGCTACGCGAAGTTTTACACTTAGAAATCTGGTTTTTGGTGCTTCAGCTGTCATGTGGTGCCTTCTTCTTCGCGTTCGTGAAGGCACTCTAGCGAACGCGGAGAGTAAACTTGAGCTGGGTGGAAATATTTCTTCGCGAACACGAAGGCTAGGTCGCGAACATGGAGCATCGGGAGACATTAACCTTCGCGAACCCGTCCAGCCTTTCGTGAACGCGTAGGCATGGGACCTGAGGGAGGAGAAGTACCATATACTCTTCGCGAACGCATAGGCTGGTGGGCATAAGCCTTCGCGATCGTGAATAGTATCTCGCAAATGCATAGGCCACTCGGGCTGTTGTTCATCGCGAACACGGCAGGCCTTTCGCGAACGCGAAGAAGGCCTGACGCATATGACTTAAAATAGACCAGAAAAAATGGGAATAGGCCATTCCTTCCAAATTTTCAAACTAAGAGACCTAGAGGCGATTCTTCCACAAGATTGTCTTCCCCCAAACTTTTGGTAAGCGATTATAACCTGCTTTTTTTCAATTACCCAATACATTCCATGAATTTTCAACCTAAAATCTTGGATTTTCATGGTAGAAATTGGGGGTGTGGGTAGAATTAGGGATTTTTGGAAAATTGGGATTTATACCTCAATTTGGAGTCGGATTTTGAAACTAATTGCATATTCGGTCTCGGGGTTGAATGGGTGAATGGAGTTTGGTCTGAACCTCAAGTTTTGACCAAGTGGGCTCGGGTCAACTTTTGACTTTTTGGGGGAAAGTTTTGGAAACTTAAATTTATGCATTTTAATTGATATCTTTAACAATATTTTATGTTATTAAGTTAATTATGGCGAGATACGAGTGGTTTGGAGGTGGAATCTAGAGGAAAGTGTTAATTGAGCAGTGAGTGGCCTGTGGATCGAGGTAAGTGTTGTGTCTAACTTTGACTTGAGGGATTTGAAATCCCTGCATTAATTGATATATGAAAAATCATGCGAGCGGCGTATATGTGAGATGACGAGTACTTATGCTCCGCCAATCTATTTGTCTTGCTTGCTTTCTTTCCGCTCTTATTGTATTGTTTCTTTCCTCGCTTCAATTGTTACATGCCTACATTTAATTCCATACCTAATTGCTACTTGTTAGATATTGTTTCTCCTTGTTGAAGATAATTGTTACTCTGTAGTTTCCTTATCCCCTATTACTTTCTTAAGTTTTTCATATTTGTGTGTTTGTGACATTCTGGATTGGTCTCGCTGAGTGTTATTATCTTTGTAGAGTTTTATTGAGTATAAGGTTTTCAATTGACTTGTTCTAAGGTTTAAGTACTTAGAAGGGTCTTGTGTTAATTTGTGGAACATCTACATTTCTTGTGTAATTGATATGAATATGGTGGGATCGGGTTGCACGCCGCAACAGGTGGGATAAGGGTGATATATTGAGGAGGAATAAGGGTGAATTGACATTATATGGTGGGATGGGGTTGCGCGCTGCAACATGCGTAATAAGGGTGGAATGTGGTGATATAAGGGAGAACCGTGATTGTGTTTATTATGATATGGTGGGATATGATTTCACGCCGCAACATTTTTATCTGTATTTTGTTTTTATGATATTAAGAGGAAATAAGGGAGGAATGTTATATGTACGGTGGGATCGAATTGCGCGCTGCAACACGTTATGTGTTTGTGTTCTTTCTTTGATGGTGTAAGTTGTACGGTAGCTTTGAATTG
This sequence comes from Nicotiana undulata, assembly GCA_005239495.1. Lineage (NCBI taxonomy): Eukaryota > Viridiplantae > Streptophyta > Magnoliopsida > Solanales > Solanaceae > Nicotiana > Nicotiana undulata. The sequence continues at coordinate 13,902 of ML269781.1, forward strand.
CACTTAAGGATTGGTTATAGCTGAACATTGATGAAACACGTTTGATGATGTATTATTCCTCACAAGTTACTATTTTTACGTTGTTCTGCCTTCTTTTCTATAAGTATTATTCACCGTATGCAGCTTATATTGTGAGTGTCCTGCCATAGCCTCGCCACCCCTTCGTCAAGGTTAGGCTCGGCACTTACCAATACATTGGGTCGGTTCTACTGATACTGCACTCTGCACTTCTTGTGTAGATTTTGGAGCAGGTAGTGGTTGATCGAGAGGTTGGCTGCAGATTATACATCGAAGTCCGTAGGAACCCAACTACAAAATCCATGGTGATTCGCGTCCATTTCCACTCTGGAATTCTAGCCTCTGAAGCAATCCACCCAGTCTCTGATGCTCATACTTCGCCTGATGATAGTTACGGCACTGAGCTACAAACCTTACTTTATTCTTCTTCATTCTTCTCCACCAATAGTGCTACCTCAAGTCCTGGTACATCTTCACGGCACCCGGGTGAATGGAATACCACAAATTGTGGTCCTGCTCAAGAATCAACTAACGCAACCCATCCACATTAGGCACACAAATCCGACCATGCATCCTCAGTACCCCATCATCCCTGATAGTCACATATTTGGCATCACCGTGTTGAACCGTGTCCTTAAGGACAAGCAAATGGGGATCATCATACTGGCGCTCTCTGATGCGATCATTTAAGGAAGACCGAGAAACCACACAAGCTAGAACCCGACTAGGATCCTAAATATCCGATCTACAAATTGGTTGGCCAATTCATTTGGCTTGGATAATTTTGGAGAGCATTTCAAGGGTGATTTCATCAAGCATCAAAGGTTAATTGTTTCTACTTATTTCCAAGTTAAATACAAGATTTATTACATAGATTGGTAATGAGAAATTGGAAAACAATGTGGGGAAATTGCAAGGAAACCTAGAATTGCTAAAATTTAATTTTAGCCATGAATTTGAGCATGAAAATTGTAACAAATTGTATATTTGAGTTAGTAAAGTTATGGGTAGAATTTATCTTCGAGAAATTTCGGAATCCGGGCACGTGGGCCCGAGGGCATTTTGGTCAATTCCTTGAGCGGAGTTGGAAAATTATATAATCTGAATTTTTAGCAAATATTAGAGTATATTTTCATTGAATTTTCGTTATTTGGTAGTTTTGGGATGTCGTGCATCCATTGGATTCGTCATAGAGGCTTGGAGGCTGGTGATGAATCTTCGGAGCGAGGTGAGTCTCCTTTCCAAACTTTGTAAGGGAGAAATGTCCCC
>ML269782.1:0-10918 GCA_005239495.1 Nicotiana undulata
TATTTGTTGTTAATGAGTTTTATTCAGTTCAAACGTTGGCTTGTCTAGCGAGTTCAACGTTAGTCGCAGTCTTGGCCCGAAGGTGGGATTTCGGGTCGTGACACTATCCCAACTCCTATCTGAATATTTCTCAAGGATTTATGATGTCATATCTGCGAGACTGAATTCCCTATGTTGGGGGGGTCACTCTTGTTTATCTTGCACGATTTGTTAATTTTTTTCTATCCTCTTGTCTAGCCATAACTAGGATCTTCTTGAATCAACTACTAAATACTCATTGGCCCATTCTCATATCAATATTCCGCGTGATCTTTCTTGGGTTATTTCCTTTGTCTTAAGTTACGTCTCGCACTTGCTCATTATCTATCAATAACATCTCGGGCAGGAACCCTTACTTCCTCTCCTTGACGTCGTGTTTGCATAATGTTCTGGAATCGTAGCATATCTGTAGGATTTGAGTAAGTGCAATCGCATCCCTTTTCTCATTTTTATCGTATTCTTCATTGACCAGTCTATAGTTACTAGAACCACTTAATTCTGACTTAATGCCACATCACTCCATATTCCCCCCTTTAGGGGAGTACTAAGATTTAATTCTACGATGATCTACGTATAGATGTTTTACTTCTTCATTTTTGGCGTCTTTTTACATCGTTGATGACCCTTACTCGCCTTGCGGTAATCCTTTTGTACCAAGGATAAAAAAATTCCTTACTCGCGAGGGTGACACTTAGTATAACTGGCACACAAAGTACTTAAAGCTTAACTTTTCTCACATTGCTTGCTTTAGGGAAGCTTCTTCCTGAATGACCTTTCAATCTGTCGTCCATTCTATTAATGCCGGAACGCAACTCTAAAATTCTCATGATGCCGACTATTATCAAATCACTCAGTCCCTAATTCATGTTTAGTTTATCTTGTTCACCAGCCCATATTGATTTCCAGTACTCTGGGGTCTAACTTTTCCTTCTGGTAGTCACGCTGGAGTCACAAACTTATTTCTCAAAATGAGGATATGACTTTATGGACTATACTCTTTTGTTGTCTCAAGGCCTGTCACCTCTCGTCTTTTCCTTCACTTGACTATAGACTCTGTAATACTGTCATTTTTTTCCTACCGTTGTTATCCATGTATCACATCTTACTCATAATGGTTCATTAACTCTCTTCTTATTTTGCCTACTTACATTTCTGTCTATCACTTTATTTTGAAAACTTCAACAAGACATTCTTGCCTTAGGGATCCTTATCAAGAAGCTTTACATGTCTTAGTACATACATGTTCTGCTGGAGACCTTACATTTATCCATCATAAGCATCATGCAAAATCGAGTTCCTCTGACTCAACTCTTTCACAGCCACATCCAATCCCTTACCAACCGTCTTTCTAGATGTAGGCATCGTTGTATTATGAATAGAAGTTATGAGTTTGAATTCTTATAAGCGAGCTCTGTCACACGATCTAGAGTAAGAAGAAAAAGAGACAGTCCTAAATGCCCTGTAGCCTCCTACTTATAAGTGTGGTGCACAACACACCCATAAACAAGACTCTACTAGACACGACTTGTAAACTCCCTAGGACAGAACTGCTCTGATACCACTTTTCTCACGACCCAAACTGATGGGCCGCAACGAGCACCCGGTACCTTACTCAACCGAGTACCTACATAACGTATCTTCGTATCATAATATCATAGGTAAATGAGCCAGAGAGGCTATCGTGAGATAAGTAGAATAAAACATGGGGAAATGCTCGACATTGGAAGACCCAACATGTAAGTATGGCGTACGGGCCGATAAGGCTAAAATAATCATTCGTACACTGAACATAGGCCGACAAGGCCATACAATATTTCATATACATGACATATGTCTACAATCCTCTAGGAGTACATAAACGTCATAAGGCCAGGACAGAGCCCTGACATGCCAATCAATACATGTCTAAATCGTACTGACCAAATAAGCAACTTCGGAGCAAATGGAGTGCACCAACATCTTCTGCTGAGCTGATAACCTACTTAGAGGACTCTCAACCTGTCTATCGGGACATGCGGGCATGAAACGCAGCATCCCCAGGCAAAGGGACATCAATACGAATAATGTATCGAGTATGTAAGGCACATAAATAAGTATACAAAAGACATGGAAGAAATATAGAGTAAGTGACTCAACCCGTAAATCTGAATAACTATGTAAATCATGAAATACTTATAGTGTCATGCATATGCGTATGAATGTCATGTCATGCATAGGTACATGTGTTCATAAATCATCAAGCCTCTAAGGGCATCCCATCATATCATCTCGGCCATTGTGGGCAAATCATCAACGTATACCAGCTGATCAGGTGGTGGTACGTATATAACGTCGTAACCTTTTCCTATATCCCATATATATATATATATATATATGGGATATNATGATATTAATCAAAGGCATAATGGTCTTATGACATTCCAAGAGATTTTATTGACATACTTCTTATGCATTGCATTCATTTATACACGTACATTGACCCATGACCAGATGGCGTTATATATATATATATATATATATATATATATAACGCCATCTGGTCATGGGTCAATGTACGTGTATAAATGAATGCAATGCATAAGAAGTATGTCAATAAAATCTCTTGGAATGTCATAAGACCATTATGCCTTTGATTAATATCATGAAACAAACTTTATCAACTTATGTATTTTCTGATACCCATGAACAGACGATAGAATAATAAGATATATGGGAATTCAAGAACATAGGCACCTCTAATACTTCTATGAATAGAGTAATTTATGGAAGTTGTGCATTTTCTTGTTTCGTTCGTGTCGTATAGATCATGCCAAAAAGAAAGAAGGGATAACCTTAATATACCTTATACATCCTACTATCATGGTCATGTGATACCTTGTATGGCACTAGTCCATAAATACCGGGTATTTTAGCTCGGGCCGTATTTTATCCCAAAATGTCAAACTTCGACGAAAATTCTTTTTTCCTCGATTTTCTTACCATATCACCCTCACGAATTTACTCATTACTTGTTTGAAATATTATAATACTTATAATCTCATTCCCAAACTTATGCCAATTAACTTACGACGAAGCTTTAACATACAAAAATGCAGGATGTAACATCTCATTTCCGGGATGTAACTTTCACATACGAACATATGGGGTGTAACAAATCACTTTCTGATGGTTCCACTCAAACTTCACGACCTGATGTAGAGTAGAAGCTACGGCCCAAGCGACATGTCATGACCCAAATCTAAACCATGTCGTGATGGCGCCATTCGTGATACTAGGAAAGCGTATTTTCCCAAAATACCACCAATTTAAAATATAAGAGTTAAGCAAAAGATTCTTAATATTAGAAATTTCCATGAAATCAAGTTAAACTTCAAATTTGAAAATAAAATGTGGAAAACAAGCCCCAAACATCGGAGTGTCACTAAGTCATGAGCATCATCGGAGTGTCACTAAGTCATGAGCGTCTAAGTACTTAAACTATTACACAACTGTCTAAATGTCAATACAACCCAAAAAGGAGAAATAAAAGGAGTAACAAGGTCATGCGGACGCTGGAAGCTACCTCGCAGTCTCCGAAGATAAGCCGTCCTGGACTCAACAATCGCCGCGCTCAAACACACCTGGATCTGCACATGAAGTGCAGGGTGTATAATAAGTACAACTCACTAGCAAGTAACAGTAATAACCAAGGAAATGAGTAGTAGTGACGAGCTAAGCAGAAAAATTTAATTAATAATTTTCACAGTTAAGGAATAACATGAGTAAGAGATCAGTTTCATAGATTATAAACTACTACTAGGCAATTAACAGATAAATGCAATAACAACAAAAATAGATGAAACCTCACAAGCACTGTCACTCAATCCCTCAACCCTCAATGCACATGCTCAATAGGTACCTACGCTCACTGGGGGTGTTCAGACTCCGGAGGGACTCCTACAACCCAGTCGCTAATCTGCACGGACCACTCATGTGTTGCACGGACAACTCATGTGCTATCATATCATATTTGGATCCGCACGGACAACTCACGTGCTATGGTATAAATCTGGATCCTCACGGACAACTCACGTGCTATATTACAATATCTCACAACGTGTTCTCGGCCTCACTCAATCATGTACCTCTCTAGCCTCATAATTTTCAATAAATAAAGGAAAGTAGTCCAAATCAAAGTATTACAGTGTATTCAGCAAGAAGATATTAGAGACTGAGGTAAACATGTACAAAAATCGCTATGACTAAGTATAACTACTGTGACCGGGGATAAAGCCTAAGCATGATCTCTAACATGAAGGCAACCAAGTTCTAGCAAACAAGAAAGCACATAAACACAATTAAAGGCTATTAGGCCTCACGGGACGGACCAAGTCTCACTCCCTCGCAGTGTACACCCACACGCCTGTCACCTAGCAGGGGTGTCACCTCTAAATAGTCATATGATATCAAACCTACGGGTTTTATACCCTCAAAACCAAATTTAAAACTCTTACTTACCCTCAAATCGGTCAAATCTCTACTCCGCGATGCTCTTGCCCCTCGATTCGGCCTCCAAATGCTCCGAATCTATTCACAACTAGTACAATACCATCAATTTATGCTAAAGGAATGAATTCCACAAGAAAAACTATCAAATTAGACCAAAAACCCGAAATCGACTCAAACTTGGCCCCTGGGCCCACATCTAGAAATTCAACAAAATTTACAAAACTTGAAAGCCCATTCACTCACGAGTCCAACCATACTAGTTTCACTCAAATCCGACTTCAAATCGACATTCAAATCCAAAAAATACATTTTATGAAGTTTCTACAATTTTCCCCAAATTCCCACCTCAAAGTACTAATCAGATGATGAAATCATTGATATATTCATGTGTATTAACCAACTCCGAGTTAGAATCACTTACTCCGATGAATTTCTTGAAAAACCCACAAAATATCGCCACAAACCGAACTCCCTAGGTCCAAAATGTGAAATAATGCCCTAAAAGCCGTTTATATAGTGCACCCTCTGAACACCAGTATGCGGTCTGCGAAATTCCAAGCGCGGATGCGCCTCCCAGCTCCTCCGGTCGCATAAAAATGGTGCGGCCGCACTTTCTGGTGGCTGCACTATCAAGAATTGGTTTTTTGCCCCTAACATTCTCTACAGATGTCCAAATGATGACTTCTTTACCTTTCTGGAAACTAGACACGAAGGGTTACAACTTTTGGTTTTTAATCATCTCAAAATTCCTTGTAGATCAAAAGATATAGGCTTCCGACGTCGTACAAGCGAATCTGCAGAACCTTTCCCTGGTGTGGGGCCGCGGCAAAATTATGCGGTCTGCACGTCTCCTTCGCGGTCCGTGAAAATCTGACGAGGTCTGTGTTTTCAAAACACCAGAACCATACAGAGTTCCGGAAATGCCCGGACTTGCTAAAAACTCACCCCGAAACTCACCCGAGGCCTCCGAAACCTCAACCAAAGGTACCATCAAGTCCTAAATTACCATACAAACTCAATCGAGCTCTCAAATCACATCAAACAATAACAAAAACATGAATCACACACCCACTCAAGCTTAATGAACTTGAAACCTCAAACTTCCACAACCGATGACGAAACCTATCAAACCTCGTCCGAATAACCTTAAATTTTGCACACATGTCACAAATAACACTAAGAACCTACTCCAACCCCCAAAATTCCATTCCGACTCCCATATCAAATTTTCCACTACCGATTGAATATCACAAGATTTCCAATTTCGCCATTCAAGCCTAATTCTACCACGGACTGGATGCGCTCCTAAGTCCAAAATCACCCAGCGGAGCTAACGGAACCATCTGAAATCCAATCTGAAGTCAAATTCCAAAAAGTCAAACTTGGTCAAACCTTTCTAATTTGAAGTTTCTTGCCAAGAATCATTCTTCTAAATCAATTCCGAATAACCTGAAAACCAAAACTGACGATTCACATAAGTCATGATACATCACACGGAGTTACTCATAGCCTCAAACAACCGAGCGAAGTGGAACTGCTCAAAACTGTTGGTCGGGTCGTTACACGACATGTATCCAAGGTCGACCCAACAATAGGTTGTAGGTAGCAGATATATCCAATACTTGAAACTCAACATCAAACCAGGTTGGGCCCATCTGTACGCTGAGGTTGGTTTCCCCAATTGTGGCCCTTTGAGACCCATCGAATGCTTTCACATTTCATGCTTCCTGCTCGTACCTCGTGCAGGACGTTACCCAATCTTTTCAGAGTAGTTGGTGGGCATATTTTGAGACTCGAATCCCCATCTGTCGGGACTCTGGAAATGAATTTGTCCTCAAATTGCATCGTGATATGCAATTGCCTGTTGTGACTTAGTCCTTATGGTGGCAGCTCGTCTTCATGAAAAGGGATCTTGTGGCTTTCCAACACTTGCCCTACCATGTTGGCCATTTCCCCACTGGTGATGTTATTGGGTACATAAACTTCATTCAACACCTTCATATGGGCATTCCTATGTACCTCAGAGTTTTGCAGCAGTGATAAAATGGATACTTGAGCACGGGTTTTGTTCAGATGATCCACCACAGAATATTCTCTTGCTTGCACCTTTCTCCAAAGATCGTCCCGGCCGGTCTCAATGACATGCGGCTTAGAGGCAGCTTCTTTGCTTGTTCCTCTTAAATTCTCGGGTGTGTAAACCCTACCAGTTCTGGTCATGCCTTACGTTGCACCTATTTCTTCCATTTTTCCTTTCCTTTCCTTCTTGTTTCCACAACATAATCCCAAGGTATATCACTAGACTTAAAAGACGGCGTAGGTGTTACTATCACGGTGAAGGGTGTTGTTACTTCAACCTCAAACGGAGTTGGTGTGGCAACCTCAACTTCAATTGGTGCCTGAGTTTGTACCAAGATAGGCGTGAGAGTGACATGAGATGTTTTAGGATTATCCCCGTCGAGTCAAATTGACCCTTTCGAGTCCCATTCTTTATCGGTCTCTATCATGTTTACCCCTTCACCCCAGTGATCTGGGAGAGGATAGTTACGGACGTTGAGTGCAACCTCCTTTTCCTGTATGACTTTAGTGTCAATTAGTGTCTGAATCTTATCCTTCAAAGTGCAACACTCATCAATAGTATGACCCTTCATGCCTGAGTTATAGGCACATTTCTTTTTTGGGTTGATCCACTGGGAAGAGTTTTCCAAAGCAACAATGGGAATGGGAGTGACATAACCAGCAGCCTTTAGCCTCTCGTACAGTTGGTCTATGGGTTCAGTAATTGGAGTGTATTGTCTGGGTGGTCTGCGGTCGAAATTTGGTCTAGGTTTTTTGTAGTATTGGTAGGCTGGTGGTGAGTGGTAATATGCTGGTTGGGTGCTATAAGTATGGTAAGTGGTGGCAAGTTGTTGCTATCTAGGAGGTGAAGGCTGATATGTAGGTGGGGGTGTTTGGTATGTAAGAGGAGACTTTGGACCTTGGGCTATCATTACTGCACCCACTTCTTTCTTCTTGGAGATACCTCCTGATTACAAAGCTTTATTTGTGGCTTGGAGCTTCAAAATTTGTCACCATTCTACTTTTAATCCCTTCTTCTATTCTTTCTCCCAACTTGGCGATGTCAGAAAATTTATGGTTCTCAATAACCATCAATCTTTCGTAGTATTGCGGGTCTTGAGCTCTGACGAAGAAATTATTCATATGTTCTTCTTCAAGTGCAAGCCTTACTTTTGCAACTTCAGACCTCCACTGAGTAGCATACTCGGGGAAAGTCTCCATTGGTTTCTTCTTGAGATTCTGAATGTAGAAAATGTCTGGGGCATTTTCTGTGTTAAACCTAAACCGATCCATGAAATCTGATGCCATGCTCACCCAATTAACCCACTTCGTTGGGTTCTGATTGATGTACCAAGATAAGTCGTCTCCAGTAAGGCTCCCCATGAATAATTTCATACAGATTCGTTCATCCTTGCCAACCCCTAAAAGCTTGTCACAATACGTTCTCAAATGCACCTCCAGATCACCAGTTTCATCGAACATTTCGAACTCAGGTGGTTTGTAACCCTCCGACAGTTCTATATCTGGCTAAATACACAAATCCTCATAATTCAAACCCTCAATGCCTTTGCCACCTTTGACACTTTGAACTCCGCCATTAAGCTTCTTGAGTTCTTCCGCCATGTTCTTGATGACCAGGTCCTTCTTGGCGGATTCGGGTATGTATGTATGGGTTAAAGTTTCCATATAAATGGGATTGCTTTGATGGACTCCGGGAATCTGAGAATAATAGTGGTCGTTGGTTGAGTTTTGGGGATTAGGGGTAGGCTGTGGTGCTTTTTGAGGAGTGTGGTAAGTTGTAGTTTGTAGATATTGAGTTGGATGGTGATGGTCTTGTGAAGGAGTAGGTAATGGTGGAGGATTATGGTTTTGAGGAGGTGTAGCGTATTGATGAGGCGCGGGAGAATTTTGCAGATTTTGGTTTTGTGTGTTTCAGGGAGGTGCCGGATTCTGGGCATTTGTGTTTTGTTGGTTGATGTCGGGAACGTTTATGGTGAGGGAAAAGTTTGCCAAGTTTCGGACCTGCTCAAGTTCCCCTTGTAGCTCCAATATTTTCTGTTCCAAACGTAGGACCAAATCATTCTATGCTGGCGTACTACAACCGTTTGAAGTTTCAATGTTCTCTGTGTGGGAAACATTGTCCTTTCTAATACCACTCATATCATCCATTTTTGCTTTTCCTTTGTTCTTGGGATCACTTGATGGAGGAGGAGGTGGAGGACCTCTGGATCTGGTGTGATATGCTGATGATGCTAGTATGCACAAACCAACCTTGGGGAATGGGAATAAACAAAAGAAAAGAAAAACAAAAGGCAACCAAGTGAGTAAGGAGTATTAAAAGAATGTTTGCGATATTGAACATGTAATAAATTCGTGTCCTATTTTAAGGGACCTCATTGTGCCCGAGGTAGGCCTGAGGCGACAAATAGACTTGGAGTAAGCTGATGCCAATGATTGCATCATTTCATTAATGCGAAAATGAGTCAAATCTTTACTAAAACGACAAAAATGAGAAAGTCACTAATGGCGTTTGCCTTATTACAATAAAAAATCTAAACGAATCTAGAAAGTAGTAAAAACATTGTTTCCTAATCTAGTTGTCCCCAAAAGGACCTTCTCCATGGTTGGCCTTCTTGGATCCATCAATCAAGTTCCCAAGGTCGCGCATATCCAATAGTATGTAAGCCCTTGCTAGATGCCCTCATTCATTGCCTTCCACGTTCTGACAGTCCAAGAGCCTCTTTCTCATCTTTCCCTCAAGTTCCATTAGCCCTTGTTTGAAATATTCTAATCTCTTTGTTGATTTGGTGGCAATTCCTCTCCATTCGTTGATTGCTTCTATATCCACCTTGTGTTGTTCCAAACGCCTAGATTCAGACTCGAAGACCCTCTTGCGTAGCATCCTATACTTGACTTGCGCTTCAGTAGCGTCATCTGTAACACTATTTTTTAGATTAATCCATGGCTTGACATCCCCCTCTATATTATCTACCAACTATGATAGGTAGAAGTACACATGGCCGACATGATATCTGTCTGGCTCGATAGTATCTTTCTCCACAATGACCTTTTGATTCCACATGTGCTGTGCCTCGAACTTGAACAAATGATGTTCCCTTTAAAATCTGCTTTGTACTGGACCATATTGGAAACCCGAGGTATGACCTATTTTCTTCCCGCTTGCCTCATTAACCTTATAGGGGCATAAGGATAGATTCCTCTTAACCCAATCAACACTAGATGAGTAGTCTCTCTTGATCTGATGATGAACTCACTGCTTGGGAACCATTTCAACATCCAATGTACCTTTTCGTTAGTCAGATTGCTGAAGAAACGTACCCAGCTCACAACACTTCCAGGTTGCGCAAACCTATCCGGGATAAATGTCATTCTCTTTGGATGATAGTATACTATGTAGTCATTCAATGGTCATTGCAGAAGCTCTTGGCGATATTCACCCCTCTAGAAATGTTTTAACAACCAAATCTGCAGCAACATATTACAACCCTCGAAGTGTCCATACCCCTGCCTGCATCGATCTAGAGCGCGATACATTTCAGCTAAGATCATCAGGATGATAGTGTAAGTTTGTCCCTCGATTCCTTCCATTAAAGTCCTAGAGACCATGGCTAGGAGAGTGTGGATCCTTCAACCTTTCATCGAAAATATCAGTAACCCCAAGAAACAGACAATGAACACAAAAACTCGACGGTGTGTCCAACCCAAGGAAGTAATGGAAAGTTCATCATGGTGAAGGAGATATGATGTGTTATGCCCATAACGTTCATAAAGGAATTCAAACGGGATGTATGACTTCTTTAGACAGAGTAACTCATCATTTTTCTTGAAACCCATCATTTTCAAAACACCGCGGGGAGTGCGATTTTCTGGTACTAATAAACCTAGACTATCCCATGGCAGCTTAGCGAAGCCTCATATTTCCTCTAAGAGAGGGGTCATTTCTATGTCACCAAAGCGGAAGACAACTCTTTTCTCATCCCAAAACATAGTGGCGGCCAAAATAAATGCCCCATTTGGCCGAATGTCTAATAAGGACAGTAAATTACCGAGGACCCTTTTAACATGATTCTTGTCACTAGGTGAGAGGTTTTTCCATCAATCAAGCAACAAAGGTGGGATGTTTTGAACCATGCCGAACTTGGGGACTTCGTGACTCATTTTTTTCAACCAAATAGAGTTAGCCTTTCCCTCTCCGGATCTGACTATTTACACATTAATGATCAACATACCGACATGTTTTCTCCAAGTAATGCATGTGAACAACTAATTTTTGACCACACCCAAATTCTATACTATTTTTGGTGTAAATATTTCT
>ML269783.1:0-58012 GCA_005239495.1 Nicotiana undulata
GTGACTGTGAGGTTATGCACGAGGGGACATGTCGTGCCTTTCCTGTTCATTATATGTTTGAGATGCTATACTTCTGCCTTGACTTTACGTTTCATTTATTACCTTGTACTGCTGTGTAAGCATATTGTTACCCCATCTCCCCAGCATGTTCTCCTCGTATCTGTCTTACTTGCTTATTTCTTTTGCCATTTTTCCTGCTATTATATAAAATTGCACAGGTACATATGTAGTGTTGGTCCTAGCCTCGTCACTACTTCGCCGAGGTTAGGCTCGACACTTACTCAGTACATGGGGTCGGTTGTACTGATTCTACACCTGCACTCCTTTATGTTGTGCAGACTACGCAGCCAGACCCAGAAATCACTGATGATCGGAGCATCTCATTCAGTCACACAGGAGACTCGAGGTAGACCCGCATACGTTCGTGGGCCTTGACGTCACCTTCTACTTTCCANTATTTTGTTAAGTTTCATATGGGGGCCATCGAAGCCTTAGTTATCTTGTTCGTATTTTGTGTTTATGAGTTTTATTTACTTCAAACGTTGGTTTGTCTAGCGGGTTCAACGTTAGACGCAGTCATGGCCCGAAGGTGGGATTTCGGGCCGTGACAGATTGCATGTTCTATTGAGGTTTGTATGGATCCATATTGTGTGAGTTTATCTGCGACGCGATTCTTCTCCCTGTATGTGTGCTTGATGTTTGGGTTACCCAATTGCCGGAGCTAGTGCCTACATTTCATTAGTATCGAGATTACCTCTGTAGAATCCACGTTGATTTCTAATGGAATAAAGTGATGATGCCATGCTAATTATAATCCCTGTAATAAGGCAAATAATTCCATGCATGTAGAGTTTCATGTGGGTCGTATGCCCATGAACCCAAGTAACCAATGTCCCATGTCATTTCTGAAAATGCCGCCTATGCCATTTCTAGGTGGTTGGCCTTAGAGGATCCGTCCGTGTTTAATTTAATAGTACCTAGTGGAGGTGGGTGTCATTTGACATACATGGGTGTGACTATTGGTTTTTATGATTATCTTTGAACAATAAACTTACACTGAGATGCTTGTGAAACTAATTGATGAATATTTGATGTGGGTGATTGATCTAGGAAGATGAATCGATTTCGTACGTCCGTATATGCCATGTTGTACTATGGAATTAATAATCGAAAAGGTAGGTTTAGCGATAAATTATTCGTGGTGTTAATTAAAGTGTGGATGATTTGAACATGTTGTGTATTTGTAATATCCATACAATGTAGATTATTTGAGAGGCCTAGCTGAGTCCATAGACGGAGAGCATTCATGCATTGGAACATGAGCTGATTAATTATTTCTCCACTGTGTAGGCAAAGTGAACAGCTGTTCGAAGTTGTGATATGGATCTTATAAATACGAGTGGTTGTGAGTAGCCTTTGGTGGGAAATTAACTGCAGGAAGAGGATGGTTTTTGGAGGTAGGTTTAGTTTCCAAAGCCAAGCGTAGTGGTATATTTTATGAGTGCCAGCTAATGTGTTGTATAGAGATTTTACTGAGAAATATCCTGATGATGTAAGACCCCAAATTATTTGATCAAAGGAATGGAAGTTAGTAAGAGTTGGAACATGAATTTGACGGATTAATGATAGGGTTGTGATGGTTAGATCAAAATATAATTAGTAGTATTGATAATATTGTTTGTGATGTATTGATTAACCCTAGAATCTTCTTCGTGGTTGGGTAGTGGCCCATCAATGAGTTTCCTAAGTGTGATATTTGGTCTTATCCAAGGTTCATTCGAGAAGTTAATATGTTGTCCTGTAGCGATATGCCATACAACTCCTTTTTGGAAAAACTTTCAGCCTAATTGGATAGTTTTCCAGATGTTGGAGGTTTGACTTTGGTAAGAAGAGGTGATATATCTGGCTAGTAGTAGGGAGGCCCATAGCGAGCTAGGAGGTTTAAAAAGTTTCCATGCTAAGTTTCATAGTAGGGAATTATTCTTGGTAGTTAAATTTTGAATGCCTAGACCACCTTGACATTTTGCTTGTTGAACGAGTGACCATATAATAAGATGGATTTTCTTTTCGTGTTGAGTAGTACCCCAAAGGAAATTTTGTTGATACCAGTTCATTTTGGATATGACCTGTGTAGGGATTTTAATGACTTGCATTACATGATTTGGGAGAGTGTTTAGCATAGATTTATTAAGGGTAGCTCGCCCTGCCATGGTAAGCATATTGACTTTCCACCCTGCCAATTTTGCTTTAAAGTTATCCAGGATGTACTGAAAGTCGGAGTTGATGGGTCTTTGTACAAATAGGGGAAAGCCCGGATATTTTCCAAATTGGGCTCCTTCTTGCATATTGAAGGGTGATAGGACAAAATATTTATCAATTTAAGTAACATTTTTAGAGAAATAAATTTTGGACTTAGAAAAATTAATGCTTTGTTCTGACTTTTGTGTGAATTGGTTAAGAGTATCTATAATGGAGTGAACACTTGTAGTGGTTAACGTGGAAGTTAATGTAATATCATCAGCAAACAGTAGGTGCGAAATTTCTAGGCTGTTTCCTCAGATCTTTATGACTTTCCATTTTTGGTAATCGACTAAATGATGAATTTTTCGTGATAATCTTTTTCATAAGATGAAAATGTAGGGAGATAATGGGTCACCTTGGCGTATTCCCCTCGTGGGCGAGAAGTATGGTGTTGGATGACCATTTAGAAGGATAGAGATGAAAGAGGTCTTGATGCATGACATAATTAGGTTTATGAATTGGCTTAGAAAATTAAAGAAGTGCAAAGTTTCTTTTATGGAACTCCACTCCATTTTGTCGAAGGCTTTTTCTAGGTCAAGTTTAAGTAAGAAATTTGCATACTTACCCTTCTTTTTACGAAAAGAATTCTTGGATGATTATGGCATTATCCGAAGCTCGTTTTTCTTTTAAAAAAGTTGATTGCTCCGGGCTAATTATTTTATTTATAATAGGCTTGAGTATAGAAATAATTATTTTTGTTATAATTTTATAGATAGTATTTCAAAGTCAGATGGGCCGGTATTGAGTGATGGATAAAGGATGTTTAGCCTTGGGGATAAGGCATAAATAGGTCTTGTTAATTTGTGGTGGGATACGGTAACTTATGAATAAGTCATTACAAAAGGCTATCACTAAGCGGGCAACTTAGGCCCAGTAGGTTTGACAGAAGAGGGGGTATAGACCATCTGGCCATGGGGCTTTGAGTGGTTGGAAAGAGGTTATGGCCTGAAATATTTTCTTTGAGGTAAGAGGGCGAGTTAGAGTGGTCTGATCCATGGAAGCCAGTGTTCGATATAAAGATGTATGATGGAATTTTGGGGAGTAGGTTTGGGTGGTGGTGAATAATTATTGGTAGTAGTTATGTATCATATTATTGACTTGATATTGTTCAAGAATTCAATTACCACTTAAATATTTGAGAGTTGTTATACGATTTCTTCCCCTTCGTTGAAGAGTAGTAAGGTGGTAAAATTTGGTGTTTGCATCGCCTTGTTGAAGCCAGTTGATGCGTGATTTTAGTTTTTAAAAGTCTTCTTCAAGGGAGTAAATTATTTTAATTATTAATAAGGTCTATTTCCAGTTATTGAAGGAAGGGGCTTGTGGGGTAACTAGGGGAGAATTGGATACCCGCTATTCGGGCTAATAAATTCTTTTGTTTTTTAAAATGTTACCAAAAGTACTTTGGTTCCATTCCTGAACATTTTCCGTGAAGTCGTGTATTGCCTGCAGTAGGCTCTTATTAGGAGTCAAATAATGGTTGATTAGGTTGAGAAAGTGTGGATGTGAGGTCCAAATTGTTTCAAATCGAAATACTTTTTTCCTGTGAAAAATTGTATTTTAAGTTAACTAATAAGG
Organism: Nicotiana undulata; assembly: GCA_005239495.1. Classification (NCBI taxonomy): domain Eukaryota; kingdom Viridiplantae; phylum Streptophyta; class Magnoliopsida; order Solanales; family Solanaceae; genus Nicotiana; species Nicotiana undulata. The sequence continues at coordinate 3,877 of ML269783.1, forward strand.
GATAATGATCTGAGCGCGTTCGAAGTAAATGTTGTAAATTTGCTTCTGGAAATAAGTTAAGCCAGTTATAGTTGCACATATACCTATCTAGTCGTTCTAGTAGTCTGTCTGCTAGGAAACGTTTGTTGGTCCAGATATAGCGACTTTCTTTAAAACCTAAGTCCAATAACTGACAATGATTAAGGAATTGGATGAATTTATCGCATCTAGAATTATTGATAGGGTTGCCTCCGAATTGTTTTGTCGCTTGGACTATTTCATTAAAATTCCCTCCAATTAACCAAGGCATATGAATAGTGTCATGCATGGCCATTAGGTTAGACCATAAGGATGATCGTGCATGTAAATCATTTTTAGCATATATCACTGAAAATAGCCAAGTGGTAGGGTTTGGTGGTACCTGAACAGTAGAATGAATTTCCTGTAAGGTAACCGCTATTTGTTCAAGCTGTAAAAGCTCCTCATGCCACAATAGTGCTATACCACCCCGAATGACCTTCCGCTGATGCATGTGCTATGTTGGTAAAGACAAATTCTTCCTTCAAGTGGTCATGGCACTGGAAGTGAGTCTCCAGCAATGCCACGAGTGCAGGTTGATGATATTTAAGGAGAGATAAAAAATTTCTCTTGAAATCATGTGAGTGAGCTCCTCTATAAATCCAGGTGATGAACTGCATTTTGTTTATTGTGGGAGGGTGATGGTTGCAGGCCCTAGGTCTCCTCTACCTGTGTTTTCGCCATTCATGTCATCTATGGAATCATCACTAGTCTATATTTCCCTATCTCTAAGTTGGTTGTTGGACGAATATTTAGGGAATAACGTTTTAGCTCCGTTGGGCAAATTATTACTACTTTTCTTACATACTGCTCTTTGAGGATGTAGAATTTGTTGTCGTTGAGGAAACATAGTATTGGTCATGTTTCCCTGATGTCCGTCGTTGTTGTTGCTACCTCGTGTTGTTCGATTTTGTCCAGTGCGTTGGGATTGATTGGGGCTGGTGATACCAGGCTCACTGGTGGAGTCACAGGTTTATATGGTGAGACTTGTGCTTGTAGTGGTGTTGGGATGTTGAGGATCGACCTGGGTTGAATCCATGGAACTATAGAATTTGATGGAAGTTGGGGGGTAGAAGGGTAGTTCTATGGGTGATAGTGGTGGTGGGTAATAGTTGTATTGGTGGGGCATCTCGTGTAGGTGATATAGAGGTGGTAGTGGTGTGTGATACTAGTAGTTTTTCCGTGTTGAGGGTGGGTGCATGGCCCATAAATATTGATTGTAAAGGTCGACTCCCATCCTCATTCCCTCCGTCACTATTTGCTCTATCTCCGTCGTGAAGGTGAGTGCATGCTCCTAGAGGCTCATTTCCAACTAAGAGTGGGGGTATGTATTGAGTGGTAGGTATTGAGTGATGTAGATCGGAGAGGGATGTTGTGAAGGGTTGTTCGATAATTGCATGGTGAGTGTGTTCAAGGTGATGGGGTGTTGGAGTAAGTGGGTTTTTGAAGGACAGTGTCCTCCTAAGTTGGAAATTTAAGGGCATGCGATTCATTTGAGTAGAGATTAATTGTGGTAGTAGCTTTACTTGTAGTAGGGGTTGTATTGTTGGGAATGGAGGTTAATGATGGAACGACATGGGTATCATTTATTTGAGTGGTTAAGGGATGCGGCTGATTAGATGGGGTAATTGATGATGAGGCTCTTTGTGAAGGAACGCCACGTGTCTGTGATGCATGTGTATTGAATGGAGTGATCTAGGCTATTTGATGAGAGGGGTTTGGAGTAGAAGACTTAGGTGTTGGTAATGGGCTGGGCAGTGTAGCTAGTGTAGGCTTATTATTATTTTAAGAATTGGGTTGGGTAGATTTAGGTAGTGTAGTTGATTGTGGCAAGGGGGATGATGTGGCTTCGGAATGTGTAATGTTAAAGGAGCGTGCCATGTGGCTTATCGTCGTTGTCGAACAAGTTGACGTGGAGTGGTGAGTAGTATCTTCGTGTACTATGGAGTGAGAAGGTGAGGCTATACCTATTTTGGACAAATCTAACTGGGTGTGGGCTTTGGGTGTGAGAGATGTATCGGGCTGGTGAGAATGGGTATTTGGGCTTAATGTCATCGGGTTTGAGTCCAACACAGGTAGATCTTCAATTTCCTCTATGAGTTCTAAGGTGAAATTATTAAAATATTTTGGGAGGGTAGTCAAGTCTTTTCCTATTGTTAGGGGTCCAGGGTTTCGGAGTTGGTCATTTGAGGGCGTACCTGTGGACTACAGTGTAGTAGCCGCCATGATTGATGTGTGTGTCCAAAATTTGTTGATTCTTTGATACGCGAAATCAAAGGGCCTTTCCCATGGGGTGGGCTTTTGTATTTAGTTTTGAGGGAAAAGTAATTGTTTTCCATTCACTAGTGATAAAGGATGGTGGATTTTGGAGTTCATTTGTTTGAAGTGACTCTTTGTCAAGTAGGGGTTCGGTGGCAGGGCATGAGTGTACGTGGGAGGAGCTTGGGTCACAAGTTAACGGTTTTAATGTGCAAAGAGTTTTGTTGTGACCCAGCCTTCCACTAATAGTAAAGAAGCATGTTGAGACCTTCATAGAGTATTTGTTGTTTATGTGTGTCAATGAAGACATGTGTTTTTAAAGGTTATTCCAGGGCTCGTCCCGAATATGCCTTTTAAAATACTAGGATAGACTGCATATATCACACCTTTTTGGAGGGCCGCCCTTTCCCACATCCTGTCTGAAGATAAAATACTTCGTGCACCAAACTTCATTGCAGTCTTCATATAATCATTCAAAATGGATTGTATGATACAATAATGGATAATGTACTATGTTTACCGTTGAGGAATCCGATCAAATGGTAAAGGTTTATTTTCTTATAATCATAGATCTCATATTCAAGTTTCGAAAATGTGAAAGAAAAAAACACTAAACTCCATAAAGGACCTTCTACAGTATTAATTTGGATTAATCGAGTCAGTAATTTCTGACACCAAATGGCAAAAAAAAAAGTAATCTTGTTTCATCTAAAGGAATAATTAGATAAAACAAATATCTAGTAGAGTCAGGGGCTGACTTATAGTCCAAATCATGGGGTTCGTGAATTTATGGTCTCTCCGTCAAACTAGGTATTATTTTATGTATTTTTTAGAATTGATCTAATATTATATGTTGGCACGCATACTTCAAAGAGATTGAGTTGAAAATTGAATTATTTACTCAGAGAAATAGGGATTAATTCCCGGTTAACACTTTTTTTACTTTTTTTTCTACTGCATTCATATTCAAGAAATCTTAGATCCGTTTCTAAGTAGAGTTAGAAAATTTTATAATGCGGCCAAAAGCACCCATCGCCCAACTCCCTAGCGCCTCCATTTACGAAGAATCCACTGGTTTTCGACGAAATATCCTTCTCACGGTGACTTAATACATTTTATATTGAATACTCATAGACAAATACTGAAAGAGATGTCGCACCAACTAGTAGATTTCAAAAAGGTGTGGAGAAAAAAAAATGACTATTTTTAAGTTGACATAGATCGTTCTTGGTGAGTCAACATTTTACAACCACTAGTGGGGCAGGCAATCAATATTTGCTCTAGTGAACCAAATATCCAAAATACCTCTCACCAACTATTATCCACTTCTCCTATATAAATACCAACCTCAAACTATTCTTCTCTTCTTCAATATAAATCACTATTGCAGCAAACTTTTCATCTTTAAAATATTCAAATACTTCAAACTATAAAAAAAATGGCCATTATCCTTGATGATGAAGCCCCTATTCATGGAGATGTCTTAGAGGTTATTCTTTCGCACGTGCCACTTGTTGACTTGGTTCCTGCTTTGTGCGTGTCAAAATCATGGAGCCGAGCTATCGCCTCTTCTCTCCGATGCTTTAACAAGCCAAAGCCGTGGCTCATTATCCACACCCAATGCACTCGTTCGCCCTATGACATTTCCGTACACGCTTATGACCCCCGCTCGCACATGTGGCTCGAGATATCTCAGCCGTCCATTAAGTACGTCTCCGCCCTCCGATCATCCCATTCCAATTTGCTCTACATGCTTTCACCTTCAAAACTCTCTTTCTCATTCGACCCGATGAATGTGATGTGGCATCACGTGGATGCACCGCGCGTGTGGCGGACCGATCCCATCGTGGCTCACGTAGCCGGCTCCATCATTATAGCCGGTGGTACGTGCGATTTTGAGGACGATCCTTTAGCTGTGGAAATCTACAACTTGGAGACTCGCTCGTGGGAAGCGTGTGAGTCCATGCCCGCGATACTCAAAGACTCCGCAGGTTCCACGTGGCTGTCAATCGCCACCACCGGCGATAAACTCATTGTCGCGGAGAAATTCACTGGCGTCACTCACTGCTTCGACCCGAAAACCAAGAATTGGGCCGGACCTTACGAGCTGAGGCCAGACCCACGAATTTTCCACTCGATCATCGGATTCTCCAATGATCATCTGATCCTCATTGGCATGATCGGAGACGCTGAAAATGTCACTGGAGTTAAAATTTGGAAAGTGAACACGGAGAATTTTGAATGTGAGAAAATGGGGGAAATGCCGCCGGCGTTAATTAAGAAGCTGAAAAGTGAAACTTTTGGAGTTTCTTCAGTTAGTGTGTGTTTAGCTGGAGATTATGCATACATGTACAAGTCGTCGGAGATGGCGGAGGAGATAGTGGGTTGGGAGTTCAAGAACGGCGGCGGATTACGGTGGTGGAGCATGAATAATGTGGCGGCCGGCGATGGAAATAGATCGGAGAGAGTAGTGTTTACTTGTTCTGTTATTGGGTTGCCCGATTTGCAGCGAGCTATGTCATTGGAAAATCGAAAATTTACTGTGAAGTTGTGAAAATGTGATGCATGGACAAAATTATTTTTTTATTTTGTATGTTGCGGTTGATTTTTAGTTCTTTCTTTTTTAATTTAAAAATTATTGCTACCAACCATTGGTTAATTGATTAAAGAACAGCATTTGACCATTTTGGCAACTCACCAACAACGGGCTCACTTTATGTTTGTTGGTATATATGACTAGTTTGCTAAAAAAATAATTAGATTATTGGTTATAAATTAAGTAGCATAGCAGTTGAAATAGTTTAGGTGCTTCTGGTTTTAGTCCTTCATTTAAAGATATTATATAAGAAATTAAAAGAAATAAAGTAACAAAAACCAGAGAAGAAAAAGAAAAGGGACTGGAGTTGCAGTTCGATGCCTTCCCCTTCTTTATGCTCTCCCAAATTCTATCGAGTACGCTGAAACCAAAAAAGATTGTTAACTAAAAAAAAGGAGAAGATCCAACAACGACACCTACTTTTTGGGGCTTTTGGATTAGCTTATTTTGTAAAAATTGCGCCTTATTGGGTCGCCCCATTTAATCTATACTTATATTTTTAAAATTATTTAATCTATACCCTAATTTTTACAACTTCAGGCGCCGCCTTTCTGATACCTGTGCAAAACTTCAGCTTATTTAGTGCTGAAGTTTTTACTAATGAACTAAATAACTTCAGCATCTTCTGCTGAAATTTTTGAAAAAGCTTTATTGCAAAACTAATGAATCCAGGACAAAACTCTCAGCTTATCTAGTGCTGAAGTTTTTACAAATGAACTTAATAACTTCAGCATCTTCTGTTGAAGTTTTTGAAAACGAACTAAATAACTTCTGCATCTTCTGCTGAAGTTTTTGAAAAAGCTTTATGACAAAACTAATTAATCCAGGACAAAACTTGAGCTTATTTAGTGCTGAAATTATTACAGATGAACTAAATAACTTCAGCATCTTCTGTTGAAGTTATTGAAAAAGCTTTATGACAAAACTAATTAATCCAGGACAAAACTTGAGCTTATTTAGTGCTGAAATTATTACAGATGAACTAAATAACTTCAGCACTTCTGCTGAAGTTTCTGAAAAAGCCTAGAATGCTGAAGTTTTGTGTGATTGTCTTTGCTACTTCAGGCCCGTATGCCTGAAGTTTATGCGAAAAGTGGGTACGCTTGCAATTTTTTTTGCAAAGCGGGTATAAGTTAAAACATGACCCAAAAAGCAGGTATAGATGCAAAAGCCCCGCTTATTTTGCACAATGGGCCAATATACTCGATGAGCTTCATATCTGGAAGTGGGCCTAATCAGCTTTAGATTTGTTTGTAAAAATAGCACGGGCTAGCCAGTTTTCAGAGGGGTCATTCCAAAACAACCAGCGTTTGCAAAGTCATTGAAAAATAGCCATTTTTTTTGTGCAACAGGGACCGGTCCAGCATAATATACTGGAGATAAGTGCACCTGTGTATAAACTTCCAGCATATTATGTTGCAACTCCAGCACGCGGAAAGTTTCAGCATAATATACTAGAGATTGCATCACATGTGTATGAACTTCCAACATATTATGCTGCACCGGTATATTATACTGGAACTCCAGTTTAATATACTGGAGTATTTTCGGTATTTTGAACAATGTTTTCGTTCAAATTTATCTCTACATGAAAAGTGGCTAAATTTTGATTACTTTTGAAACTGTGGCTATTTTTGAATGAACACTTGTAAAACTGGCTATTTTTGAATTTCTCCCGATTTGTTTCCCGTACCATTGCGTGGGATCTTTATACAAAAATCTAGTTGGATCCACCGTTTATTTTTCCTAACCAGCACATATATATTAATTATATTATAGAAGAATTAACTCAAATAGTCACTTACCCAACCGCTTAAACTAAAAATAACAGTTGGAGGTAAAATATTTGCACAATTTATGTATTAATGTGTATAATAAGTATAATCAATGTACAAATTATGTATATGGCTAAAAAGAGTAAACAATAAATATAACCGACTATTTATGTAAAGATCCCTTAATTATACGTGGGGGAAGTGCACGGTTAGTCACTAATAACACATGTATTTACTTTTAAGCCACTGTTTAAAATGTCTTTAATCTTTAGCCACTACTTTAATAAACTTTAACTTCCCGGACAAAAATACCCTTCTACTCATGTCCTTAACTTTTGAACTTAACTTCAGGACTTCAGGACTACATGTCCTTAACTTTTAAACTTGTAACTCTAAGTTCAAGACTTCAGGACTACATGCCCTTAACTTTTGAACTTGGAACTCAAACTTCAGGACCAAGCGTCCTTAACTGTTGACCTTGTACTGTAAGTTAAGGACTGCCTGTCCATAATTTTTGAACTTGTTAGTCTAAGTTCAGGACCAAGTGTCCTAAATTTTTGAACTTGTAAGTCTAAGTTCAGGACCAAGTGTCCTTAACTTTTGAACTTGTAAGTCAAAGTTCAGGACCAAGTGTCCTTAACTTTTGAACTTGGAACTCAAAGTTAAGGACCAAGTGTCCTTAACATTTGAACTTGAAACTTGAAGTTCAGGACCAAGTGTCCTTAACTTTTTAACTTATAACTCAAAGTTAAGGACCAGATGTCCTTAACTTTTGAACTTGGAATTCAAAGTTAAGGACCTATTATCCTTAACTTTTGAACTTGAAACTCAAACTTCAGGACCTATTGTCCTTAACTTTTGAACTTGTAACTCTAAGTTCAGGACCTATAGTCCTTAACTTTTGAGCTTGTTAGTCTAAGTTCAGGACCAAGTGTCCTTAACTTTTGAACTTGTAACTCGAAGTTCAGGACCAAGTGTCCTTAAATTTTGAACTTGTAAACAAAAAAATAAAAATCTGAGTCAGACTTACAATTGCAGGATTAAGAACCGACCATTTTGACGAGAACATATAAACTAAATGGATATGCATGATTTCTGAAAGTGATTGGTCCCTCACTGGAACGAGAAAATTTGATGGTTTTTTAGAAAAAGACTTCGGTTGACAATGAAAGATAACATATGAAAGAGATAGAAGAAAAGGTAACACAGTCTTTTCATATTAATTTTAATAGACTAGTGGCTACTATTGTTAAGTATTAAAATTGCTAGATAAAAAGTAAATGCCACTTTAAAAAGTGGCTATCCCAATTTTTACATTATACGTTGACTATACCCGGTTATAAACATATTATTTAAGAATTCACGTATATTATACATTTGGTGACCTTTTTTTAGTTTAAGTAGTTTCATGGAAAGCTATTTAAATTATTTTTTCTTTAGTTTGTTTGTTTGTTGGCCCAAAACGGCCCCAAAATTTATGTTAAAATTACATTTTAATGTGCAATTTGAATTTGATCTCTTGGACACTAAATTGTATTCAAAACATTTTTTTTTCAATAATTTGATTTAAACTCTTGCCCTACTTGTCTTTTTTTGGTCGAAAGTGAAAACTTTTATTCACCAAGTATAATTATATACTCTTGACCAACTTGCCATAAATTAATATAATTCACTAATTGAGTCAATTCAACGTATTTCCACTTGAGATTTGAGGGTGCATAGATGACAATAAAGAATTACTTACGATCCAGGCATTAAGACCATACTTTTACAATTCATTACCTTCTTGATGATCTTCATAAAAGTGCACAACACAGTTTTTCAACTTGTATTGACAATCTAGTAGGATAATGCAATAACAAGAAAGACTAACCCAAAGTTTCAAGTCAACAAAAACAAGGCTCAACTTGGCAACTTGTATGAATGGAACATGTGCAAATTTATAAAGACTCAGACAGATTTTCTTCTTGAGTTGCTTACTCTGAGAAAAATATTTTTCTATATGCTTTCTCAAGTATTTTAATTTGGTTTGTCAAAATTATTATTTAGTTTTAAAATATATAAATCTTATTTTTAAAAGAGAAACATAATAACAGTGATTGAAGTTTGACCTAAAATTATATTATCTACTTCTTCTATTCTTATTCCTTGGTAACAACTTATCCTCAGTTATCACAATGAACAACAGATTGAAAAATAAATAGATAAGTAAATAAATGGAAATTTTACATAATACAGCTAAATAGTGCACCCTATTTATTATAAACTAAACACTTTAAAGATATTATTATTTCTAGTCACGTTTTATATTTTATAGCAAAGTATCAATATATGCAATTGATCCCTCAACCCTCGCAATTTCATGTGATTTGATATGTTTGAGCCAAGCTGCGTGTCGCGGTTGAGAGTTATACCGGGATGAGATCCTTATGATTTGTTCATGTACTTTGATTTTTCCTATTTAAATTGATTCGTAGTATGGTACTGATAGAGAGTTGTGTCTGTCGGGCTTGTTTGATATTTCTCTTATGTGTTTCTCTTTGCATATTCAGTCATTTTCGTTATGTGCTTCTTGAATTTGAGCTTGCGGGGTGAGCCCGGTGGTTTTAGTTATGACATGTTGATTCGGGTTTATAGTTATGAGGTCTTCGTGGTTCTTGCATCATCGTAAGTGTTGTGGAGGTTTGAAACGGCTTCCTATCGCATATGAGGCTAATCGTCGGTGCTGGTTTTGATTACGGGCAACTATTGTGATCAGAACTGTTTTTAAGGGCCTATATGTGGTGTGTCATGTTGTGTGGTCGTACCTTGTGGGTGTAGGCATGAGTTGATGTAGCTGGCTGAGACTGATAGTGGATATGGATCTAGAATTCATCTTTTGGAAATGAGTAGAAGGTGAGAATTTTAGGTATGAGGCTTATCGGTGTTGGTAGAAAGGCTAAATTGCAGTTGAGATGGTGTCTTCAGGCTTATGTAGATTGGGGTGACGTGGGATCACCCACAGGTGTATGTTGGAAGTGTACATTCAGTGATTTGAGGACTTCGAGGCGAATCTTAACACGTTCGAGGACGAACGCTTGTTTAAGAGGGGGGGATGTAACGACCCGACCGGTCGTTTTGAGTATTTAACCTTCGTTCGGAGGCATAAGGCCTTGAGCAACTTCATATTATGTATATCGACCTGCGTGCGTGGTTGGATTCAGTTGCCGGATGATTCGGAGCCAAATCGGAAGAAGGATTCATGTTTTGGAAGTTTAAGCGGTAAGAGTTGACCAGAATTTGACTTTTGTGTAAATGATTCTAGAGTGGGTTTTAGATGATTTCAAAAGCTTTGTATGGTGATTTTGGACTTAGGTGTGCGTCCGAAATTGGATTTAGAGGTCCTTAGGGTGATTTGAAGCATTTCGGACAACGTTGGAAAAGTTGAAGTTTGGAAGGTGGAGAGGTTTGACCAACAGTTGACTTTGGTAATACCGGGGTTGGAATGTGATTCCGAGAGTTGGAACAACTCCGTTATGTCAATTGGGACTTGCCTGCAAAAATTGACGTCATTCGAGGTTGGTTTGATAGGTTTCAACACGAGTTTTAGAGGTTGGAAGATTTGGAAGTTCTTAAGTTCGATTCATGGTGAGATTTATAGTTTCGTCGTTGTTTGATGTGGTTTGAGGCCTCGAGTGGGTCCGTGTTAGGTTATTGAACTTATTGGTATGTTCGGACGGGGTCCCGAGGGGCTTGGGTGAGTTTCGGATATGTTTGGGTTGTGTTGCGCTCGTTTTTTAATGTTTCGGCGTCGTTTCTTCAAGCATAAATGATACCAAATTAAGAAAATGAGCTCTAATTTTTGTTTTGATTGAAGCATTAGATCTGTATCGTAATTACGGAGCTATAGCAAAAAGAGTTGTCGAATTTGGACATCGTATGAGGAAGTTATGCTCAGTTTAGTGTCAGAGAAGAGAGCGAAAAATGGTCCGCAAAAGCGAAAATCCCTGAGTATAAAAATAATCATACCGCGTCATTTTTGTACTTTGAGCATATCTTGAGTTCTAAAGCTCCGATTGAGGTCATTTTCACGGCGTTCTTCTCGTGTTTTCATGGGGGGCAGTATCTAAGTATAATTTTTGTATTTTAATATGATTACAGAAGTTTATTTTTTTGAATTAATCCATGTTTTGATGGAGAATTGAGGGTTTTTATCAAAAACTTTTCTAAAGAGAATAATTGGTTTCGAACATCTTGGTATCAGAATTTGATGAAATTAGTATGGTTGGACTCGTATTGGAATGAGTGTTCGGGTTTTGTAAAATTTATCGGGTTCCAAGGTGCGGGCGGGGGGAACTACCCCTTAGGATTTGAGTCTTCTATGTTGATTGTAGTCCGTGTAAATGAGGTAACGAGTGTGCTCAGACTTATTTGTGGAAAGTTAGCCTTTTAGGGGTTTTAGGTCCTTATATTCACTGTGTATGAAGTTGTTCTTGATACGTTTGAGTTCCAATTTGCTAGTTTCACCTCTACATGATTTAATTAGAGTTAAAAGCTTTAGGATTCACTCTTGTTGTTATTTGACTCTTATTTGACTTAACTGAAGATTTTAGCTCTTCTATCATCATACCTGTAACGACTTGGCCGGTCGTTCCGTAGAAATTTTATTATTATTCCTGTTTTTGCCTTGTCATAGGTTGGTTATACTGTTTATGATGTGTTAGAGTCGGTTGGCTCGGAATCAGAATGGTTGTTGTGAGAATTGAGACACTTAGTCTCTAAAACTAGCTTTATAGTTGGAAAAGTCAACTGAGAGCTGACTTATTGATGAACGACCTCGAAATGCGGATTTTATGGTACGGATAGCTTCGTTAGGTGATTTGGGACTAAGGAGTGTGTTCAGAATATTTTTGTGATGTCCAGTGTAGAATTAGGCTTGAATTGGCGAAAGTTAGTTTTTGGCGATTTCCGGTTGGCAGTGGAAAATAGGCTATCGGGGTCGGAATGGAATTCCGGAAGCTGGAACAGGTTTGTAATGTCATTTTGGACATGTCTGCAAAATTTCAGGTCAATCGGATGTGTTTTGGATAGTTTCGGCATCGTTGATGGAATTTAGAAATTTCAAAGTTCATAGGCTTGAATTCGATGTGATTTAGTGTTTTTGCGTTGTTTTTGGTGATTCGAAGGCTCGACTAAGTTTGTGTGATGTTATGGGATGTGTTGGTATGTTTTGGTTGAGGTCTCGAGGGTCTCGGGTGAGTTCCGGGTGGTTTTCGGACAATTTTTAGGCCATTTCTAGTTGCTGGTTTTTGGCTTCAGGGGTGTACAGTGCAATAGAATTGATCTGGATGCGTTAGCATAGAGAAAATTTGGAAAAATCTAGTTGTTCTATGCGATCGCATAAGGCTTCCCGCGATCGCATAGAGTAAAACTTTCTGCTGCACTATCCCGACTTTGGAAGCTTATAACTCACAATCTATAAGGGATTTGAAGATGATCCAAAAATAAAAGTTGTAGCACTTGATGTCTAGTTTTCAAAAAGTAAAACCAATTATAATTTGGAGTTTTGTAAAAAACATTATGACCATTATACTAGAGGCTATCCGGAAGAGTTGGAGAAGGCTGTTTGAAAATTTGTTCTATGCGATCGCATAGGAAAGGCCGTGACCGCATAGGGTTAAATAAGGGATGGTAAATTTTGTTCATCACGAATGAACTTCTAGAGCCGCGATCACACAGTTTCCGGACCTGGAAAGTATAAATTAAAACCCTCCGCGACTATAACCCACTTTTCCACCATTTTTGATCGGGAAGAGAGCTTTTGAGGCAATTTTGAAGAGAGGAAACCATTGTTCTTCTTTGAGGTAAGGATTTTGGACCCTAAAACTCAATTATATGTGATTAAGGACCAAATTATCAGTGTTTAATTTATGAAAATCAGTAGAAAAAGGTGAAGTTAGGGCTTGAGATTATGAGACCTTTTTGGGATGATTTGAGGGGTCAAACGAACTCCGATTTTTGAGTTCTTTATATGTACGGACTCATGAGATGATGAAGAACATTTTGGTATAAAATTTGTTGAGTTCCAAGACGCGGGTCCGGGGGTCATGTTTTGGCTAATTTCGGGTTTTGTGCTAAAATTGGTATTTTTCAATTGGAATTCATTCCCTTAGCATAATGTAATGAGGAAGATCTGATCTTTATAGATTTGGAGCACTCGGAAGTTGATTCGAGAGGCAAGCGGGTTGCAGAGTAGCTTTTCGGGCTAGTTTGAGGTAAGTAATGTCTTTAAATCCTGTCCTGAGGGTATGAAACCCCGAACTTTACATCCTTTCACGGTTTTTGGAGTGACGCACACACTGGATGATGAGTGTGGGGCGTGCACAAATTGGAAATTAAAAAAAATGTTTCTTTTTAGGCAACTATTGAGTTGCGAAACCGCTTTTAAAGCATATGGTTATTAGTATTATTATGTTTTGTTACACTTGGGCTGTAAGCCATGTTTGGGGCCTAGTGTCGATCTGTTTTAACCCCTTGGGAGCTATTTTACTGATATTCTCGCTACTTTGAAAATTTGATTTTACACTCAATCTTTCTTGTGAAATTGTTGACACTCTTATTTGATGATATTACTATTTCTTGAAATGAAATACTATTTTGGGTCGAGAATCCCATTTTATTCATGGCCCGATTGACATGCTGAGAGTCTAACTGAGTGAGGCCGAGGGCCAATGTTGTGAGGATGTTATGATATGAGAGAGACCGAGTGCCTGAGAGTGATTATTGCCATGATGTGGCTTGTTTATAGCGCTTGGGCTGTAGGAGCCCCTCCAGAGTCTGTACACACCCCCAGTAAGCACAGGTATCTACTGAGTGTGAGTGCCGAGTGATGAGTGATTGGGAGGCATGAGTGACAGTGAGGTTGCCCGCGGGGCTGATACTGAGTGGTGGTGAGGTGCTGAGGGAAATTGTTACGAGTGATGATTATGGCTCGAGGGGCAGTTTTATGATGATATTTTACTGAGTTTTTGACTATGATTCACTTTATTTTTCAAACTGATTTTACTGAGAGTTTTACTGAGAAATATTGGAAATATATACTTATTTCAAAGGATTTTATGGAAACTGGTTTTCGAACTTATGTATTTGATGTATACAGTATGGAGACTTGATGTTAAACTGTTTTGTGGACTGGTGTATCTTTGCTGTGTGATTCTTATTCTCAGACTGTGATTTATTTTTATTACTACTGAGTTGGCGTACTCATCATTACTCCCTGCACCCCTGTGTGCAGATCCAGGTACTGGTTCGGAGCAGTAGTCGTCCGAGTTCGTTGTCATCAGCGTTTGGGATTTCGAGGTAGCTGTCCAGCGTCCACAGCTTCTCTATTTCCCTTCCTTTATTAGAATTGGTATTTATTTCATAGACATCGTTTAAGACATTAGCAGAGTTAGTTTATTTCTTAGATGCTCGTGATCGGTTGACTCCAGTCTTGGGGGATTTGTTTAGACAGTAGATTGTGTTATATTTGCTTAAAGACGTAGAGAAAATTTTTAATTGCTTATTATGTTGGTAATTATTGGTTCGAGTAATTATATTGAAACGAAATGTGTAGTTAGGTGATGGTTTTCTTGCCTAGTTCCACGATAGATGCCATCACGACCTGTTAGGATTTGAGGTCATGACAAGTTGGTATCAGAGCTCTAGGTTACATAGGACTCAACGGTCATGAGTAGGTTTAGTAGAGTCTTGCGGATCGGTACGGAGACGTCTGTACTTATCTTCGAGAGGCTGCAGAACCCTTAGGAAACATTCCACATTCTTGAATTCTTGTCGTGCGAATCCGTTTTATTTATCCAAAACGTAACTCTTTGAATTCCTTTCATGTATTCGAATGCGCACGCGAGCGCTTGGTATCAGTTGTGCGTCGTTGGCTTGTGACTTCCATGAGTGAGATGTGATTGATAGCATGTTGATAATGGGCTAGTCAGAAGGACTTGGGGCTAGATTTTTGTCTGTGGCTTGAGTGCTGAGATTTCATTTGGGTGAGCACATGTGTTGGGGGGACTTATATGTCCGTTTCTGTCCTTATTGATGGAACTTTGTGACTAGATGACTACATGGTGAGTGTGATCGGATAGTTAGATGTATTCAGGTTGTTTGATTGTGACCAAAATGAACTGGCGGGAGATGTGGCAAGAACCATTGATTATTTGACTTCTGTATTGAGTTAGAATATGGCTTCGAGTTATGATTATTGAAGGACCTCTCGTGTAGTTTAGTTTTGGAGTGAAATGGGTTTTCCTGTTATATTCTGAGTTCTTGTGATGTCTTTTGAGCTGACCAATTCCCCAGCAGCGTCTATGTATTTGATTGCCGGTGTATTCAGCCGTGTTATAAATC
Organism: Nicotiana undulata; assembly: GCA_005239495.1. Taxonomy (NCBI): domain Eukaryota; kingdom Viridiplantae; phylum Streptophyta; class Magnoliopsida; order Solanales; family Solanaceae; genus Nicotiana; species Nicotiana undulata. The sequence continues at coordinate 18,946 of ML269783.1, forward strand.
CTTTGTTATTATATTTATTGATGACATCCTGCCGTACTCTCGTAGCCAGGGATAGCATACTCGGCATTTGATGATGGTATTACAAGGATATAGGGAGGAGAAGCTTTGTGCGAAGTTCTCCAAGTGTGAATTGTTGGCTCAGTTCAGTAGCATTCTTGGGACACGTGGTGTCCAGTGAAGGTATCTATGGGGTCAGACGAGTGTGAGTAGAGCTTCCAAAAGCTCAAGAATTCCTTGACCACAGCCCCAGTGTTAGTATTCCCATCAGCTTCAAGTTCTTATACTGCTAAATTGGATGTCTTTGGGGCAGGCAGTGGTTGTGTTCTAATGTAGGAAGGTATAGTGATTGCGTGATAGCTATGATTTTCGGAAGTGTATAGGGAGATATCATTTTGAGGTTAAGCAGGCAGGGGTATCTCTTGCGGGTTGTCCATAGGTGTGTGACCCTTATGTTTATCTGTAATAAGTTCTCTCTATCAGTAAATGATGTATGTTGTAATTTGATTTTAGATCGCTCGTGGGAGTTGGCATGACCATTACAATGGTGGATGCGAGATTTTGCATTTGATTTGAGTGTTAGATGGTTTGGGTCATATAAGCTTATGGAGGATTTAGTTGAACCTCACCACAGTATGGTGGCAATGATAATGTGTGGGCATCGTGAGTTATTGTTTGTCTTGATCTTTGGCTTTGAGCCAAGTGGGGGAGTTCGTTAATGATAAGTTGATTACACGATTATGTGTTGTATTGGTTTCGGTTCGAGGTATGTTGGTGAATCAGTTATGACCTACAGAGGTGGAGTATGGGAATGACTCGAGTGATGGAAATTTCTTCGATACAAGTTGTAATGTACCTTACAGATAATGAAATTCATTAAATGATAGAGTTGTACTGGTAAGTGTAGAGTGTGCAATGTATGAGTGTGCTTCTTGCTTCAAGGGTGTGGATTACTTTCCTAGTATGTGGATTGCAAGCGGGGTCAGGTCGTTCTGTTTACTTGGTTAGTGTAATTGAAATTGCGTAGAGTAAATGACGTTCGAGAATGGTTCAGACGGATTCAAGGTTATATGTAGCGATCGAGGATCTTCAAGGTGTGAGAAGGGCTAGAACTGAGATTTACGGGGAAGGTGTCAAGGCTTGTGGTGTATTTGCATTATCATGGATTCTATTCATCAGGAAAGCGAAGGTAATGACTTTAAATTTGCATGAAGTATATTCAGGGTAAGTATTTTTGATGTGGTGTTTTAGGGATGTTTGAGAGAGTATTCAGCAGCTTATGAGCCTTAGACGATATATTTTTTTATGCTTGGGTTTCGTGCGGTGAGTCGGGATTGAGAATTGCGGTATTATGGAAAGAAGAAGTATCAATTCGAAGGTAAGTCAGAAGGAACTTGGATAAATAAGACAACTTGGTAGTATGTCGGATCGACATGATAAGGGATATGGTTAGTTCTTTGGGTGTTTATAAGGTAATGAGTTGTTATAGGTGTTTCTTAGCAATTCTCTTGGAATTTGGTGGCATGCGTAGCTTGGTCGAGTTAGAAGGATTCGGTCCCGACGGTTGGTGTGTACAAATGTGATGCGGAGAGTTCTTGAGAGTTTCTACCACGGTTAGAGATGTATATTTTCTACTGGCATGAGGGGCATGTGATGTATAGTGATTTTGCTTCTAGATGGGATCAAGTGGGAAGTTCTTATACTTATGATAGGATAGCGTAGTGTATGCGGTATGTGGTGTAGAGTTGAGAAATTGCATATGTGAAATTCTTAGATATCATCGGCAGTTTTAGAAGACTAGGTCGATGATATCACTAATTAGTATGACTGGACGAGGGTATACATTTTGAAAAGACAATGTGTCGAGTTAAGGAAGCTTCATTGGAATTACGACGCGCTCTTGTTGGATCGACTGTTGATATTCAAGGTTTCTTGGTGACACAAAAAAATTATAGGGGTATCCCTTGTGGAATGATTGAGTATTAGAGACATGTTATATATTTGAGTGGTGGAGTTGGGATCAGATATGGTAAATTTGTGCGCTTCATGGACTTTGAGACTAAGAGTTCTAATAAACAGATTATTTTGTGGTTGTGAACTACGAGGATGCAAGCAAAGCTAGTCAGGTGTTAGTATATGCCACGATTCAGTCATTATGAACCGTTGGAGAGTTATCTACCTGATGTGGATGACCAGAGTTGATTTAGAATTATTGGTAGGCTAGTGTGGGCACTGAGTCGGAATTGTTGACTCCGAATTGCTATTGTTGAGGGATGTACCATTCGATTATCATTGAGCTTATTCGTGTTTTGGAGTGATCTATGAGTTGCCTTCCGGTGTTTCGAGGAGTGGTGATCGTTGGTTATATGTGCATAGGGTACGGTTCTATCGGGGCTTTATAGCGAGATTTGGGTAAGGTAAGTAATTGGGTGTTGCAGGATTGAAACGTATTGGTGATGTTCTTTCTGGGGAGGTGGCATGGTATCGCCTGATTTCCCCGTGGTTATGGCAATACACTTTGAGTACTTGATGTCGAATTTCGCATGGTTATTGATTCTAAGCAAGATGGATTGAAGTATTTCGTGTGAACCAGCGTTTTGATGGGATCACGCATTGTTACAGAGTTATGTAGAGGTATGCTCCTTGGTGTCAGATTCGTGTGTTCCTATTTTACTGTGTGTGCTAGGATTTTAGCATGATGCTGTGATAGTAATTGTTAATGGCAGGATAGTCCTCTCGTGTGAATCTTCTATTTTATGAATTGAGCTCTTGGGATGTTTTTATTGAGTGCACGAGTTGAACAAGTTATGGCTCTGGATGCTATTGATATTGATCGGACGAATGGTTGTTGGTTTCTACGTGTTTCTTTCATCATCAGCAGTATATGGAAGTGCTAGAGCGAGGCATTGCTTGATAAGAGGATATGTACCGGTATTGGGTTGTTTTGAGCAGCTATTGTGATTAGGAGTTAACGCTATGGGTGGTTGAGTCATGCGGTATGTTATGTGGTTTCATCTTGGGTTATGGATATCGCTTGATACAACGTGTTCAAACTATTTCAGCTTATAGTTGTGGGATTTGAACTTGTAAATCATTTCAGAAGTGGAACTCGGTGCTAAGGTTTATGGGTCAAGATTGGATTTCGAAATTTCAACTGTGTTGTGCTATTAGACCTATATGAGGTAGAGTGACGTGGTATCACCTCTGAATATGTGCATGGTAGGTTACACAACAATTTTGGTGGTGTGTGGAACAACTCTAGAAATGTTCGAGGACGAACGTGTGTTTAAGTGGGGGAGAATGTAACGACCCGGCTGGTTATTTCGTAGAAATTTAATTATTATTCCTGTTTTTGCCTTGTCATAGGTTGGTTATACTGTTTATGATGTGTTAGAGTCGGTTGGCTCGGAATCGGAATGGTTGTAGTGAGAATTGAGACACTTAGTCTCTAAAAATAGCTTTATAGTTGGAAAAGTCAACTGAGAGTTGACTTATTGGTAAACGACCTCGGAATGAGGATTTTATAGTACGGATAGCTTCGTTAGGTGATTTGGGACTTAGGAGTATGTTCGGAATATTTTTGTGATGTCAAGTGTATAATTAGGCTTGAATTGGCGAAAGTTAGTTTTTGGCGATTTCCGGTTGGCAGTGGAAAATAGGCTATCGGGGTCAGAATGGAATTCCGGAGTTGGAACAGGTTCGTAATGTCATTTTGGATATGTTTGCAAAATTTCAGGTCAATCAGATGTGTTTTGGATAGTTTCGGCATCGTTGGTGGAATTATGAAATTTCAAAGTTCATAGGCTTGAATTCGATGTGATTTAGTTTTTTGCGTTGTTTTTGGTGATTCGAAGGCTCGACTAAGTTTGTATGATGTTATGGGATGTGTTGGTATATTTTGGTTGAGGAATCGAGGGTCTCGGGTGGTTTTCGGACCATTTCTAGGCCATTTCTAGTTGCTGGGTTTTGGCTTCAGGGGTGTACAGTGCGATAGCATTGATCTGGATGCGTTAGCATAGAGAAATTAGGAAAAATCAAGTTGTTCTATGCGATCGCATAAGGCTTCCCGCGATCGCATAGAGTAAACATTTTTGTTGCATTGTCCCGACTTTGAAAACTTATAACTCACAATCTATAAGGAATTTGAAGATAATATAAAAATGAAAGTTGTAGCTCTTGATGTCCAGTTTTTCGAACGGTAAACCAATTATAATTTTAAGTTTTGTACAAAAAGTTATGACTATTATACCAGAGGCTATCCGTAAGAGTTGGAGAAGGCTGTTAGAAAATTTGTTTTATGCGATCGCATAGAATTAAATAAGGGCTGGTAAATTTTGTTCATCGCGAACGCACTCCTGGAGCCGCGATCGCACAGTGTCCGGACCTGGGAAGTATAAATTAAAACCCTCCGCGACCATAACCCACTTTTCCACCATATTTGAACGGGAAGAGAGCCTTTGAGGCGATTTTGAAGAGAGGAAACCATTGTTCTTCATTGAGGTAAGGATTTTGGACCCTAAAACTCGATTATATGTGATTAAGGACCAAATTATCAGTGTTTAATTTATGAAAATCAATAGAAAAAGGTGAAGTTAGGGCTTGAGATTATGAGACCTTTTTGGGATGATTTGAGGGGTCAAACGAACTCCGATTTTTTAGTTCTTTATATGTACGGACTCGTGAGATGATGAAGAACATTTTGGTATAAAATTTGTCGAGTTCCAAGATGCGGGTCCGGGTGTCAGGTTTTGGCTAATTTCGGGTTTTGTGCTAAAATTGGTATTTTTCAATTGGAATTCATTCCCTTAGCATAATTTAATGAGAAAGATCTGATCTTTATAGATTTGGAGAACTCGAAAGTTGATTCGAGAGGCAAGCGGGTTGCAGAGTAGCTTTTCGGGCTAGTTTGAGGTAAGTAATGTCTTTAAATCCTGTCCTGAGGGTATGAAACCCCAGACTTTACATTCTTTCACGGTTTTGGAGTGACGCACACACTGTATGACGAGTGTGGGGCGTGTACGAATTGAAAATTTGAAAAAAATATATATTCTTTTTTAGGCAACTATTGAGTTGCGAAACTGCTTTTAAAGCATATGGTTATTAGTATTACTATCTTTTGTTACACTTGGGCTATAAGCTATGTTTGGGTCCCAGTGTTGATCTGTTTTAACCCCTTGGGGGCTATTTTACTGATATTCTCACTACTTTGAAACTATGATTTTACACTCAGTCTTTCTTGTGAAATTGTTGACACTCCTATTTGATTATATTACTATTTTTTGAAATGAAATACTATTTTGGGTCGAGAACCCTGTTTTATTCATGGTCCGAGTGGCAGGATGAGAGTGTCTGACTGAGTGAGGCCGAGGGCCAATGTTGTGAGGATGTTATGATATGAGAGAGGCCGAGTGACTGAGAGTGATTATTGCCATGATGTGGCTTGTTTATAGCGCTTGGGCTGTAGGAGCCCCTCCGGAGTCTGTACACACCCCTAGTGAGCGCAGGTACCTACTGAGTGCGAGTGCCGAGTGATGAGTGATTGGGAGGCATGAGTGACAGTGAGGTTTCCCGCGGGGCTGATACTGAGTGGTGGTGAGGTGCTGAGGGAAATTGTTACGAGTGATGATTATGGCCCGATGGGCAGTATTATGATGATATTTTACTGAGTTTTTGACTATGATTCACTTCATTTTTCAAACTGATATTACTAAGAGTTTTACTGAGAAATATTGGAAAGATATACTTGTTTCAAAGGATTTTATGGAAAATGGTTTTCGAACTTATGTATTTGATGTATACTTTATGGAGACTTGATGTTAAACTATTTTGTGGATTGATGTATCTGTGTTTTGTGATTCTTATTCTCAGACTGTGATTTATTTTCATTACTAGTGAGTTGGTGTAGTCATCATTACTCCTTGCACCCCTGTGTGCAGATCCAGGTACTGGTTCAGAGCAGTAGTCGTCCGAGTTCGTTGTCATCAGCGTTTGGGATTTCGAGGTAGTTTTCTAGCGTCCGCAACTTCTCTATTTTCCTTCCTTTATTAGTATTTATTTCATTGACATTATTTAAGACATTATCAGAGTTAGTTTTTTCTTAGATGCTCGTGATCGGTTGACTCCAGTCTTGGGGGATTTGTTTAGATAGTAGATTATGTTATATTTGCGTAAAGACGTAGAGAAAAATTTTAATTGCTTATTATGCTGGTAATTATTGGTTTGAGTAATTATATTGAAACAAAATGTGTAGTTAGGTGATGGTTGGCTAGCCTAGTTCCACGATAGGCGCCATCACGACCTATTAGGATTTGGGGTCGTGACAATGCTATCTTTTCATAACTGCTTATCATTAATTGAAATTATTATTATCTCATCCTCTAATTTTTTAGTCTTAATTGGAGTTATGATTATCTTTTGTTGCTTATCCTTAATTGAATGGTTGAATATCCTTCGTAATTTCTCAACCTCAAGAGGAGTTTAGATAACCTATATCTTAGTTGACTTGCCTTTATTTGGAACTATTTGACTCGTGTTGGCTTCCTTATTGTTGACTTGTATATTGTGGAATCGTTGCTATATTTTATCTTTTCCTTGTTAAGTTGTTATCTTTACGCCTAACATTATTTATTGTGGATGTTCCTTGTGGATTAGTTATACAGTTTCTTTGTGATTTAAAGTTGTTGAGTTGATTTACTCGTCGTACTTTGTATTATTGTCATTGTTGCTATTGTACTTGTTGTGGTGATGTACACGAGGTTTCAGCCGTGTTGTAACTGTTATCCCTGTTGGTTGCACTGCATATTTACTTTGGGACTACAGAACGGTATTTTGGGAGATCCTCATGTTCTGCATTCCGGGAGATCCCCATGTTCTGCATATTACTTTGGGACTATGGAACGATATTCCGAGAGATCTTCATGTTCTGCATATTTTCTTTGGGGACTACGAAATGGTATTATGGGAGATCCCTATGTTCTGCATATTTACTTTGGGATTACGGAATGGTATTCTGGGATATCCCTCTGTTCTGCATATTTACTTTCGGACTACGGGACAAGTATTTCGGGAGATCCCCCTACATATTACTTTGGGACTATGGACCGGTATTTCGGGAGATCCCCATGTTCTGCAAACATTCTAAGTGTTGTCTGTTCTTTTCCTTATGCTTACTAGCGGGTATGAACTATGTTAGGACACTTGCACAAACATACACGTGGCTAAGTACCCTTAACAGATAAGAGGTTTTCTTGATATTGTTGAGTATAGATACACACCCTTGTTTACTCTCCTTCTATGTGAGAATGGCTTTATTTGGCACGTGGGTTGTCAGCATGATTATGAGGTGTGATGAGGGTACATGATGACAAGTGTTAGGGTTCAGGTAGTGAGACTTGTGAGTTGTAATTTATCCGAGGTTCGGTACTTCGTGAAGTTGTTGACTAAAAACTGATGGGAGAGTTGTCGTAGATAATGAGTTATTATTTGTCCCTGTTGTATCTGCGATTTTGGATTTAAGTTGTGTTTCCGCTCACTCTTCTGTTATTATTATTATGGTATTCCGCTGGTACTTTTCATTTTTCCTTTCTTATTGTAATTACTATATTGTTAGTCATATTGCGTAATTCCATGTAGAAATCATGCATGGTTGTTTCTATTCTTATGCTTGTCCAGTTTATTAGACCACTGGGTGTCTTGACTAGTCCTCGTCACTACTTCATCGAGTTTAGTATTGATACTTACTAGGAACCGCTGTGGTGTTCTCATACTACATTTCTGCACATTTTTTGTGCATACCCAGGTATTGATCGTTAGTAGCTCTGCGGATTCTTGCTAAGGAGACTCAAGGTAAACCTGTCGCCGCGTTCGCAGGCTTCAGAGTCACCTTCTTATTTTGTATTCACACTATTTTACTTACTTCAAAATAGTTGTTTATAGAAGTTGTAGTAAACTGTGTAGAGCTTATGACTTGTACTACCGGTTTTGGGAAATTATAAAGTCTATAAAAATTTCTATATCAAGACTGTTAGATTTTCTTTATTATTGTTGTTATTCAGTAAATGTTAGGCTTACCTAGTCCCTAAGACTAGGTGCCATCACGATACCCAACGGAGGGGAAATTGGGTCGTGACAAGTTGGTATCATAGCTCTAGGTTCATAGGTGCTATGAGTCATAGGCGAGTTTAGTAGAGTCTTGTGGATCGGTACGGAGACGTCTATACTTATCTTCGAGAGGCTACAGAACTATTAGGACAATTTGACTTCCTTCATTCTTATCGTGCGAGTTCATTGATCTCGAATTTTGAACTTTTATCATTCCATTCTCTCACAGATGGTGAGGACACGTGCTACAGTTCCTGATGATGTTACACCCAGAGCAGATGTCGCTAGGGGCAGAGGCAAATGAGGAGTATGTGTCGCTGCTAGAGCACCTACTAGAACAGCCGTTGAGGAACCGCCAGTAGTTCAAATTGGGGGGAAGGTACCGGAGGCACCTGTTGTTACCCCGGACTTTAGGAGACCCTAGCACAATTCCTGAGCATGGTTGGTACATTGGCTTAGGCAGGGGTGATTCCGGTTGCACCAGCTACTTTACAGACGGGGGGAGGGACTCAGACTCCCGCCGCCCACACTCCAGAGCAGCGAGTTCACGTTGGTCAGGTTCCGGGTGTCATGGCGACACAGCCTGTGGTCCCTGTTCAACCCATGGTCAGGGCAGCAACATCCGAGGAGGAGCAGCTTAGACTTGTAAGGTTCAAGAAATACGACCCTCCTATGTTCAGTGGTTTGGCTTCAGAAAGTGCACAGGGTTTTCCGGAGGAGTGCCATCACATTCTCCGCACTATGGGTATTGTTGAGATGAGTGGTGTTGCTTTTACTATGTTTCAGCTTAAGGGAGCGGCTTATCAGTGGTGGCGGGCATATGAGTTGAGTAGCCCAGCTGATGCAGCTTCACTTTCATGGGTTCAGTTTTCGGATATATTCCTGAGAGAGTTTGTACCTCAGTCCCTTCGGGATGCATGGAGCACGGAGTTTGAGAAGCTGCGTTAGGGCACTATGTTAGTGTCAGAGTATGCCGTGAGATTCAGTGATTTGGTCAGGCATGCACCTGCTTTGGTCTCTACAGTTAGAGAGCATGTCCGTAGAAGCGGGATTTTGGGATAGCGTAGGATTCTACCGAGATTTTTGCAACACAATAATCGCAATGAATTAGGCCTGCAATTAAGCCATTTTCCTCACAATTCCGATACTCTGCTTTTCTCTGTCTATTATGGTTTCACAACCATAAGCGAATCAATTATCTACAATTGTACTGAATTCCGCGCAATAATATCGAAAATAGCTGTTATGATTCAGCTAGATGGTAATTGGGATAACTTTGGGAGATACAGAGATTTTAATGTTGAAGGAATTGTAGTCAGCGAAGATTCCACATATAGTGAATTGAATTCTGCAATCGCAGAGCATCTAATGATCGATACATCAGAAAAAATCAACGAAATCAAATACATTGTCAACGAACATTGTCCTCCAATGGAAATTCGCATCGATATGGGAGTTAGAGTATACATGGAGACGAAAAAGGAAAACAAAAGCTTAGGAATGCATTCACTATGTATAACGGTGCGTGATTTCAATTTGGAATGCAGTATCTCTAATTCAAACACAGTTGCAGGTATGCTCTGTTATATCAGTGATGTTTGTTTATATTTCATGTGTTCTACACTTTTTCTACAATATTGCTACGAAAAAAACTACATAACAAGTGTAGTTCAACTGTTATGAATATAGAAGTACTGAATTTTCACGTGCTCTACAATTTTACTGAAAACTATCTACATTATATGTCAGAAGTGTATTTAGCTTTAATTGATTGTAGGTTCATCTGGAACACTGAAGTTGATTGATATGCCAACATCTACGGCGATAGTGGAATATGAAAGTATCATCATAACAAAACATACGCCAAGTGTTATTGAAGTAGTCCAAGTATATAAAGACAAGCAAACAATTACAAATGCAATGAAGCACTATTCTGTCATGAAACAAATTTCAATTTAGGGCGAAAAGGTCTAGTGCTAGAAGGTATGAACAATTCAATGGTCAAAAATCATATCTTTGTTTAATTTGTAGTTTATTTGTATTTTTTTGTACAGTTTGTAATATCATTGTATACAAATTGTAGGTAATTTGTAGTTTTTTGTATATAAATTATTAAATATAAGATGTTTATGCTTAAACAACCTATTATTTTGTATCTACATTTTCCATACTATTATTTAACTATTTTTTATTCTATAGCTACTGACTAGTATGTGTTGGGGAAAATTGTACATGGCACTTCAAGTCCACCAGTATAAAGGATTCAACATTGTTCAAGGTTCAAAAATTCAAAAGCTTGCACACATGCTCTTTGATGGACAACACATACATACAACGCAAACCTACTGCCATTGTAGTTGGTAGCATGGTTATACCAAAATATGCAAATCCTAAGACAATTTACACACCAAAAGACATATAAACTGATATGTGGTCTAACACGGCATGAACTTAACATACATGCAATCTTGGAGAGCAAAGGAAAAGACTTTGGAATTTTTGAGAGGTCATCTTGCTGACTCCTAGTCGATTGCCTAGTTATTTGTATATTCTGGAGAAGACTTATCTGGGGTCGGTAGTTAAATTGAAGAAGGCTGACGATGATTGTTTCTTGTACGCATTTGTTGCACTTAGTACATCATTCAAGGGTTGGGAATATTGTAGGCCATTTGTATTTGTTGATGGAACCTTCTTGAAGTCGGCATACAGGGGAATAATGCTAACAACTAGCACAATGGATACAACATGTATTGTAGATTTATTGTAGATATATTGTTTTAAATTTGTTTTTTGTATGTATTTTTTTTCTCTACAGTTTTATTATGGAAATTGAATTTCTTTTTGCCACATATGATAGGTAGCATATTAACACTGGCATACATTGTTGTTGGTTCAGAAAATGACGCATTACGGAAGTGGTTTTTTGAGCAATTCAAATATGCATATGGTGAAAAACCAAATATGTATATTGTTTCGGATCAGAATGAGAATATCTTGAAGGAAACATCTATTTTTTATACTGGCATGCCACATTAAGCTTGCATGTGACATTTGGACAAATACAAGGTCAAATTTTAAGAAGGGTCATCTAAAGTTAAGCGAATTGTACTTTGCCACAACACGATCATACACGCTTGATGAATTTAATGAAAGAATGTTAAAGATTTAAGAGATCGGCACACGTGTTAAAGCCTACCTATACGATATTGGCTATCACAGATGGTCTCGAGTACATGCTACGGTGAACAGAACTTGGACGATGACATCAAATATTGCACAATCATTGAATTCGGTAACAAGAGATGCAAGAGAGTTGCCGATAGTAGAACTATTAGAGTACATGAGGACTCTTCTTGAACGTTGGACTAATGAAAAGTTATTGAAAGCAAAGGGTACATTTAAATACCTTGGGAAAAAATACAACAAAGAGTTGGAGGACAATAGGACATTGTCGAAGAAGCTGAGAGTAAACTATATCCAATAACATCTGATCAATTATTCCATCAAACTAAATACATACAGACATTGTAGATAAAATATTGAATAATTGTAGCTATTTTGTATATGATTATGACAATTTGTTGTGTTCTTGTAATGAAATTGTAGGTGAGGGCTTCAATAGATCACATTCATACAACGATAGATGGTGTGAAGCGCTATATTGTTTGTCTTCAAAACAAGAGATGTAGTTGTGGACAATTCCAGCTTGATGAACTTCCTTGTACACATGCTTTGGAGGCTTTAAGGAACATGAATGAGTATTATGAAAACTATTGTTCTCCTTATTACATGAGGGAGGGCCTCTTGCATACTTATGAAATACCAGTAGAACCGCTGTCTGATAAATGCAAATGGAATGTGCCACAACATATAACTGAAGAAGTTGTAATGCCACCTACCGGGAGGAGACAACCAAGAAGACCTCAAAAACAAAGATACAAACCATATGTTGAAGTAAATTCAAAGAAGTACAAGGTTTCATGTGACAACTACGGAATAGAAGGCATAACAAAAGATCTTGCAAGAATTCTCCCAAGAGGAAATAAAATTTGATAAAGTCACCATAATATTTTTATAAAATGTGTTGAGGTGTTCAGGAGAATTATAGTTGAGGTGTAATTGTGTTGATAAATTGAATAAAGATTGTTTCCTATAATGAAATGTTTTCAACTCTTAATGCAGTTGGTTTGTATTTGTTTTGTTTAATTACTGTGTGTATTCATTTCAGACTTTAATAACTTGATTAGATTATGAATTTTTTGTGTCTATAATACACAATTTTAGTTAAGTTGTAAAGGAATTATATGCTAACAAATAATAAGATCAAGTAATAATAACTTTATATGTGGTTCAGCTCTATTATGTTGTGTTAGGTTGGTTTGCTTGGGTTTGGAGCAATTTTGGAGAGACATTAGTTTGTAATTTGGAGTTTTGTACAAAAGGTTATGACCATTATACTAGAGTCTTTCCGGAAGAGTTGGAGAAGGCTGTTGGAAAACAAATTGTTCTACGCGATCACATAGGGTAAAAGAAGGGCTGGAAAATTTTGTGCTTCGCTATCGCATTAGTTCGTCCGCGATAGCATAGGGTAAATGCCTTGGCAGATTATAAAGTACTCTATTTCGAGGGTTTCAGCCATTATTGCATTTTTGGAGCTGTAGAGCTCAGATTGAGGCGATATTTGAAGGGATTTTCAGAGGAGTGATTGGGGTAAGTGTTCTTCACTCAAATTTGGTTAAATTCCATGATTGTGTCTTGATTTTTATCATTTAATTTGGGAATTTGGGGTGAAAATTGGGGGGAAATGGAAGAGAATTGGAGAGTTGATTTTGGGGATTTGAATGATCATTTGATGTCGAATATTGATGAATTTTATATGGGTAGACTCGTGAGTAATTGGACTTTCTAGTTTTGTAATTTTTATCGGATTCCGTGACGTGGGCCCGGGGTTCCGAGTTTGAGCCAAAATTCAGAATTTTTGGTCTAATTTGATAATTTTCATGTGGAATTCATCCCTTTAGCGTATATTGATGATAACATACTGATTTTGGTTAGATTTAGAGCATTTGGAGGCCGAGTCAAAAGGCAAGGGCATCGCGGGTTAGAGTTTTGTCTGATTTGAGGTAAGTAATGACTGTAAATCTCGTCCTGAGGGTATGAAACCCTAGACTTCACATTGTATCACTATTTTGGAGTGGCGCACATGCTAGATGACAAGTGTCTGGCGTACACCGATGGGGATTGTGACTTGGTCATCCCCGTAGCAACTATTAAGTTGTGTATTTGAATAAGAAATCATATGATATTTTATGTTTTAGAGGTATTTATTATGTTTTGGGATGAATGTCGTATTTGGGGCCTCGTGCAAAGTTTGTTTGAACCCTAAGGGGCTTTTATTGTTATTCCATCACTGTGTTGATTTAAGATTTTTACTCAGCCATGCTATATTTAACTGATTTCGAAACTCAGTCTTATTTACTCTATTTGATGCATAAAATGATGTTTGGGGCAGAGCACCGTGTTTTACTGATAGCCCGAGTGGCTTGAGAGGTTTCTGACTTAGTGAAATCGAGGGCCTATGTTGTGAGGATATTATGGTATTGGGTCACACGCCACATCGTTGTATATATATATATATGGATCGGGCTGCACGCCATAGCGAGATATGTTGGATCGGGCTGCACGACGCATCAAGATATGTTGGATCGGGCTGCACGCCGCAGCGATATTAGGTCGGGTTGTACGCCGCAGCGATATAGCGCTTGGGCTGTAGGAGCCCCTACAGAGTCTGTACACCCCCAGTGAGCGCAGGTACCTACTGAGTGTGAATGCCGAGTGACGAGTGATTGGAAGGCATGAGTGACTGTGAGGTTGCCCGAGGAGCAGATTACGAGTGATTGTGAGGTATGTTGAGGGACTGATTCTGAGTGATGTTATGCCCGAGGGGCGAGTTATGATGCATGTTTTTGCCCGAGAGGCCGGTTATGATTTTATCACCTTTTACACTAAACTTCTTGAATTTCTATTGAAACTGTTGGAAAAATATATTCTTAAATGATTTTTTTCTGAAATCGGCTTTTGAGCGTATTGATTTAACGTTTATACTGTTGGGAAAGAAAGACTGTATTTACAGTGAATTGATGACGTGTTTTTATGTGTTTCTTACTACTTAGACCCTATTTAGTTTTATTACTTACTGAGTTGGCGTACTCACATTACTCCCTGCACCTTGCGTGCAGATTCAGGTGCTAGGGCGGAGTGAGCTGTTTACTTGTCCCCAGAGATTCACGGAGATTTGCGAGGTAGCTGCACGCATCCGCAACCATGTTTTCTCCTTCTTACTTCTTAAGTACTTGCATATCCAGGATTATATTGTATTAGAGATAGTGTATTAGACTTGTATTTCTTTAGATGCTCATGAGATATCAGATTAGAAATGATATAAACGAAAGGTTTCTTTATGTTATGAGTGTTGAATTGGCTAGCCTAGCTTCGTGTTAGGCTCCATCACGGCCAAGGTAGTTTTGGGGTCGTGACAAGTTGGTATCAGAACCTAGGTTACTTAGGACTCACTAGTCATGGGCAGGTTTAGTAGAGTCTTGCAGATCGGTACGGAGACGTTTGTACTTATCTTCAAGAGGTTGCGGAACCCTTAGGAAAAATCTCACATTCTTGAATTCTTGTCGTGCGAATCCATTTATTCAGCCAAAGGCGTAAATCTATGAATTCCTTTCGTGTGTTCGAACGCGCACGTGAGCGCTCGGTATCAGTTGTGCATTGACGACTTATGATTTCCATGGGTGAGGTGCGAGATGTGATTTTAGCAGGTTGATAATGGGCCAGTTTGAGGACTTGAGGCCAGGTTTTGTCTGTGGCTTGAGCGCTGAGGTGTTGATTGTGTGAGCACGTGCTTTTGGATTTATATGTTCGATAATGTCCCTATTAGTGGAAGTGATGTCTGGATTGCTACGTGATGAGTATAATGTGACTGCGAGATGTGTTCATATGATTTGAATGTGACAAGAAGAGCATGCTTCAGGGTAGAAAGAACTATTTTTGTGCTTGATTTCCATCTTGATTTGATGTATAGCCCCGAGTCATGGGTGTGTTGAAGGATATTTTCATGTTGTTTAGTTGGGGATCAAAGTAGATTTCATGTCGTGATATGAGTTTAGACTCAGGAAAATTAAGTGATTGCGTGATGTTTATGACAGTGGAATGGTATAAAGAGATGTTAGTTTGAGACGAAGCAGGTGGGTTATCTCCTGCGGGGTGTCCTGAGGGCGTGTGATCCCTATGCGGTTTTATAACGAGTCCTCATTTACCAGTGAATTATATGTGCTGCAGATTGAGTTGGATCACGTATGAGAGTTGTCTTTATTGTTACGAGGGTGATAAAGTACTAGATGGTTTGTGTTGCATGAGCTTATGAAGGATTTAGTTCAATATCACTATGGTATTATGGCAGTAATAGAGTATGGGAATTGTGTGTTTTGTGTGTTTTGACCTATGGCTTTGAACTAAGTGGGGGAGTCTGCTATTTATAAGTTGATTGCGCGGCTAAGTGTCGTATCATTTTTAGTTTGAGGTATGTTGGTGAATCAGTTGTGGCTTACAGGGGTTGAGATCGAGGATGAATCGAGTAAAGGAAATTTTTGATAGGGGTTTGTGTTATGCTTTATGGGTGTATAAGAATCATGGAATGACTTGAGTTGTTATTGGTAAAAGATGTAATGTGCATAGGGCAGGAATTTATTTGGTTGCATTAAGGTGGGGTTACTTCCTGGGGTGTTGGAGTGCTAATGGAGCACATGTCGTTCCGTCTGTTTGATCAGTCTAATTGAGGTTTGAGTAGAGTGGATGACTCCCGAGAATGTTTCTAATAGATTCAAGATGTATATGTGACAATTGGGGGATCTTCAAGATGTGTATTTGGCTAGAAACTGAGGTCTACATTGGAGGGTGTCAAGACTTGTGGAATTTTTATATCATTATGGATTCTACATATCAGTATCAGGAAGGTGAAGGTAATGGCCTTAGATTCACAGGAAGTCTCTTCAGGGTAAGTATTTTGAATGTGGTGCTTTTGGGGATACTTCAGAGAGTATTCAGCGGCTTATGAGCCTTAGACGGTGTGGTTTTATGCTTGGGTCTCATGTGGTGAGTCTGGGTTGAGGAATGCGGTATTATGGCAAGGTGAAGTATTAATTCGAAAGTAATTCAGAAGGAACTTGGGTAAATAGGACAACTTGATAGTAGGTCGGATCGGCATGGTAAGGGATATGATTAGTTCTATGGGTTCTTATGAGGTAATAAGTTTCTACGTGTGATTCGTGGAAATGCTCTTGGGTTTTGATGGCCTGCGTAGCTTAGTTGAGTTAGAGGGATTCCGTCCTGGCGGGTTAGTTCAGTACAATGGGTTTCAAAGGGTTCTTAATGGTCTCTACCATAGTTGAGATGTATATTTCCTACTGGTGCGTAGGGCATGTGGCATATTGTAATTTTCTCCAGAATAAAAATCAAATGGAAAGTCTTAGTTGATTGAGTACGTAGTTGCTCGTGGATCGAAATAGATTATGAAGTTCTCATATTTATCATAGGATGGCATGGTATATGTGATATGTTGTGTAGGGTTGATATTTGCATGTGTGAGGTTACAGTTCAGTTCTGGAAGGAAGGTCACAAATTCTTAGGCAGCATGGACAGTTTCAGATGACTAGGTAAATGATATCACTATTTGGTGCGACTTGATGAGGTATACATTTCATAAAGGGCAATGTGTATGAGTTAAGGTTACTTCATTGGTATCGCGGCGCTCTCTTGTTGGAACAATTGCTGGTATTCAAGTTTTCTTGGTGGCACAGAAGAATTATATGAGTATCCCTCGTGGAATGATTCAGTATTAGAGGTTGTTATATATTCGAGAAGTGGAGTTGGGATCAGATATGGTGATTCGTGCGCTTTATGGATTTCGAGACTAGGAGTTCTCATAAACAGGTTATTTTATGGTTGTGGACTGTGAAGATGTGAGCAAAGCTAGCCATATGTTAGTATGTGCCATGATTCGGTCATTATGAACTTTCGGAGAGTTATCTATCTGTTGCGGGTGACCAGAGTTGATTTAGGGTTCATTGGTAGGCCCGGTATGGATGTGTGTTCTGCACCGGGTCAGAATTGTTGACTCCAAATTCCTATTGTTGAGGTATGTGACATTCGATTGTCATTGAGCTTATTCGTGTTCTGGAGTGATCTATGAGTTACTCCTCTGTGTTGCGAGGAGCTGTGATTATTGGTTATATGCACATATGGTGCGGTTCTATTTGGGATTTATAGCGGAATTTGAGTAAGACGGTTATTTGGGTGTTGCGTGATTGATTGCACATTTGATATGTTCTTTCAGGCTGGCATGGCATCGCGTCATTTACTTCTCTGTGGTTATGGTGATTTACTTTTGGTACTAGACATCAAATTGTGCGTGGTTGATGATTTTGAGCATGGTGACTTGAGGTGTCTCATATGTACTAGTGTTTGGATAGGGTCGCGCATTTTAGCGAGGTTATGTAGAGGTATGATCCTTCGGGTTAGATTTGTGTGTTCTGGTTCTACGATGTGTGATGGGTTCTTAGCATTGTGTTGTGGTGGTGCTGGTGAGCTTGCGGTACAACTCTCTCATTTGAGTCATTTTTCCATGATTTAAGTACATTTGGACTGTTACTTATTGGTGCGCGGGTCACACGGGTTGTGGATTTATATTGTATCAATATTTCATGTCACTAGAGTAGTCGTGTTGGATGAGATGAGGTCATTGGGATCTAGAATGAACACTATCGGATTCGATTTCAGCATGTTGGAAGGATAATATCGGGATTCGGCTTAAAACTTTACTATGGTCTTTGACTGTCACGACCCAAATCCTAATTCGGGTCGCGATGGCGCCCAACAGCGGGGTTAGGCAAGCCGATATAATTTTCACTAAGTGATTCCCTTCCCATTCGATCAAACAAGTCAATGGTTACCAGTTTATAACAACTAACATGATACTAGTCCTGAGTGAAGGTAAAATCACAGTAGATACAAGGCCGAAATAAAACATATACATAGATATACATCCCCAAAACCCCAAAAATATATACCGTGTGTGTCCCAGGAACTAGTGTCACGGGAAACTACTGAATATACAATGACTACAACATATACAGGGTCACAGTCTGAATGAAATAGACAGAGAGCATAACAAAAGAAACTCCAAGGTGGTGCTAGGAAGTCGCCAGGAAAGCAGCTCACCGTGAAGTATGACCACGTTATCAATATCTGGCACCGGCCTGAAAATTAGATGGACCCGCCTCCGGACCTATACAGTCAAGTACAGAAAAGGAAAGAAAGTGCAGCATGAGTACATATATATAAATATGTACCCAGTGAGTATCCCGTCTAATCTCGAAGAAGTAGTGACGAGAGGTCGACTCGATACTCACTAAGGTCCAACAGTTGAAAGGTAAGCAGGATGTAAAGAAAAATGTAGGCAAGTAAAACAAATAATCAAGTACATCAATATCCGGCATCAAATAACAACCTCAAATCAAACAAGTTTGATATCCCTCGTGGCGTACGACCCAATCCCACCCCGGTAGTCTCAATCTCGCCGTGGCGTACGACCCGATTTCACCTAGGTAGTCTCAATCTCGCAGTGGCGTACGACTCGATCCCACCCTGGTAGTCTCAATCTCGACGTGGCGTACGGCCCGATCCCACCCTGGTAGTCTCAATCTCGCCGTGGCGTACGACCCGATCCCACCCTGGTAGTCTCAATCTCGCCGTGGCGTACGACCTGATCCCACCCTCGTAGTCTCAATCTCGCCGTGGCGTACGACCCGATCCCATAATATAATCAATCATCTCTCTGTCGTGGCGTACGGTCCGATTCCATAATATAATCAATCATCACTCTGTCGTGGCGTACGACCCGATCCCATTATATAATCAATCATCACTCTGTCGTGGTGTATGGTCCGATCCCATAATATAATCAATCATCACTCTGTCGTGATTCTCTTATCACACTTAAATCAAGCAAAGTATCACAATGTTCTAAGACAACAATAGCAATCACACAAGTATACAAGTCATGTTTATGATACAACAGGGGAAAACAATGAGCATGTTGTGTCCTTGCTACCCGGACGAAGCAGTAATAGCCACTACGTACGGACTCTCGTCACTCGGTGCGTACGTAGCCCCCAAACAAGATCACATAGCAAACAAGGTTACCTAGAGGGACAATTTCCCTCTTACGAGGTTAGAAAGGAGACTCACCTCGATAAAAGCACTCCTCGGACCAAGGACCGGATCAAAAGATGCGCCCGAAATTCTGAAACTACCCTCGACGGCTCACAGCTAGCCAAACATAGCATAATTGAATCAATTTATGCTCAAAGAATAAGAATTAACAAGAAATCCCAAAATATAGTATTCTTGAAGGTTTTTGAAATTTCGACCACGGGCCAACTCGTTCGGATTTTAAAAATTCTCGAAGGAATGAATTACCCGAAGCCCAAGGATCGTAATTACATAATTTATTTAGGAGTTCATGGCTAAAAAAAGGGATAATTCACTAGTTATCAAAGCCCGAGGAATTTCTACCAAATTTCATGATTTTTGTTTCTTTTAGGAATTAACCCGCTAAATTCCATGCATAATCGTGAGAAATAGGAGAGAATTGCTTACCTCTTCAGTGGGTGGTTGTGGGAGGTGTTCTTCAACCTTGGGTGCTCTCTAATGGAGGTAAAAGATGACTAATGAGGAAGACAACCCGTAATTGAGCATTTAAATACTGCCCAGGAAAACCTTCACTACGATCGCGGCATCAGGCCTACGATCGCAGAGACCAAGCTGCCGGACCACTGCGATAGCGGCTGGAGGTCTGCGATCGCGGAGAACAATTGGTCCTGTCCCCAAACAACGCTATGTGATCGCATAGATGGGGCCTGCGATCGCGGAGAGTGGGGAGTTAGGCTTATGCGATCGCAGGAGTGAGATCTGCGATCGCAGAAGGTGGGGGAAGAGACTTATGCGATGGTAGGGTGTTGTCTGCGATCGTTGAGAACAAAATTTAGCCCAGAAGAAATCCCTCTCTGCGATCGCAATTATCCCTCTGTGATCGCAGAGAAGGAAACTAGACAGGAATTTTCTGGTTTTTCTAACTTAGCTCCCGAGGGTCAAAAACACCCTTGAGCCCCCCGGGACCCCGTCCAGAATCACCGGCAAGTCTGTATTCATGATACGGACTCGCTCGAACTTCCGGAACATGAAAAAAAAAAACGGAACTCAGAATCAAACCCCAAAACCAAATTAGTCAAACTTAAGAACTTTGAATATCTAGAATTCATTACATTACGCGGGACGGGTCAATACAACTCGGAATGACCCCAAATTTTGCAGACAAGTCATAAATGACTATTCGGAACTATTGTCGATCCCCAAATTCCATTCGGACCCCGATAGCATGAAGTCCCGTTCCAGGCCAAATTCTAAACTTAAGGAAATCCTGATTTCCATTTTGGGCGCCGAAACGCTCCTGGGTCATCAGAAACCCGAGCCGAACATACGCCCAAGTCCGAAATCATCATACAGAGCTACTGGAGCTGTCAAAACTCGATTTTGAGGTTATTTGCTCAAAATGTTGACCGAAGTCAAACTTGGCCAAATAGGCTAGCCTTAAGGAGCCAAGTGTTCCTAAACCATCCAAATCATTCCCAAATCTCGGACCACCCGCTCCTGCAAGTCATAAAGCAGGAATAGCCGCAATGGAAGTTTCATTTAAGGAAACGGGACCCTGATACGCAAAATGACCGGCTGGGTCGTTACATTCTCCCTCTCTTAAATAAACGTTCGTCCTCGAACGGGACTAGAATCGTACCTGGAGTGCTGAATAGCTGTGGATATCTTCTTCGCATGTCCCGCTCAGACTATCAAGTCGCCTCCTCAACTGGTTGGCCCCTCCACTGGACCTTAACCGCAGAAACTGTCTTAGACCTCAACTGGCAGTCCTGCCTATCAATAATGGCAACTGGCTCCTCTTCGAAGCCCAACTTCTCATCTAACTGGATAGTGCTATAATCAACCACGTGCGAGAAGTAGGCGTGATACCTCCGAAGCATAGATATATGAAATACTGGGTGAACTCCTGATAAGGCTGGAGGCAAAGCAAGCTCATAAGCAACCTCTCCAACCCGCTTCAGCACCTCGAAAGGACCTATAAACCTGGGGCTCAACTTGCCTTTCTTCCCAAATCTCATAACGCCCTTCATCGGCAAAACCTTCAACATGACCCTTATCTCCCTCCATGAATGCTACATCACGTGCCTGCTGATCTGCATAGCTCTTCTGCCTAGACTAGGCTGTAAGGAGTCTTTCCTGAATAATCTTCACTATTTCCAAGGCATCTCTGACAAGATCTGTACCGTATAACTTTGCCTCACCAGGCTCAAACCACCCAATCAGAGAACGGCATCGCCGACCATATAAAGCCTCAAATGGAGCCATCTCGATGATGGATTGATAACTATTATTGTATGCAAACTCCGCTAAAGGCAAGAATTGATCCCACTGACCCCCGAAATCAATCACGCAAGCCCTGAGATCCTCCAAAATCTGAATTGTACGCTCTGACTGGCCATTAGTCTGAGGGTGAAATGATGAACTGAGGTCTATCTGAGTACCCATCTCACTGTGCAAAGCTCTCCAGAAGTGCGAAGTGAACTGAGGACCCCGATTTTATATGATAGACACCGGCACACCATGCAACCGGACTATCTCACGAAGGTAAATCTGAGCTAGCCTCTCTGTAGTATAAGTAGTAGCCACAGAAATGAAAGGTGCCGATTTGGTCAATCTATCCACAATGACCCAAACCGCATCAACCTTCCGCAAAGTCCGAGGCAACCCAACCACGAAGTCCATAGTGATACGCTCCCATTTACACTGAGGAATGGGCATCTACTGAAACAAGCCTCCTGTCCGCTGATGCTCGTACTTAACCTGCTGACAATTAAGACACCTAGCCACATGTTGAACAATGTCTTTCTTCATCCGCCTCCACCAGTAGTGTTGCTTTAAATCACGGTACATCTTTGTAGCTCCTGGGTGAATAGAATACCGAGAACTGTGAGCCTCTGCTAGAATCCTCTCCCTTAGGCCATCAACATTAGGAACACACAATCGGCCTTGGAGTCGCAGAACACCATCCTCACCCAAAGCAATCCCCTTGTCCCTGCCCTAGACCACTGTATCCCTAAGCTCTGTTAGGCCTGGATCATCAAACTGTCGAGCCTTGATCTCTCCCAATAATGAAGACTGAGCTACCACATGAGCTAAAACTCGACGGGGCTCTAAAAGGTCCAATCTTACCAAACGGTTGGCCAAGGACTGAATGTCCAAGGCTAAAGGCCTCTCCTCAGTTGAGATGTAGGCCAAACTACCCATGCTAGCTGCTCGCCTGCTCAATGCATTCAAAACTACATTTGCCTTGCCCGGATGATACAGAATAGTGAGATCATAGTCTTTCAACAACTCAAGCCACCTCCGCTGCCTCATATTAAGGTCCTTCTGCTTAAGCAGATACTGCAGGCTGCGGTGGCCAGTATAGACCTCACAAGATACACCATGTAGATAATGCCACCATATCTTCAAAGCATGAACAATCGCCGCCAACTCCAAATTGTGCACATGGTAATTCTTTTCATGAACCTTCAGCTGGCGCGAAGCATAAGCAATAACCTTGCCATCCTGCATCAGCACGCATCCCAACCCGACGCATGAATCATCGCAATACACTGTATATACTCCAGAATCAGAAGGCAATGATAACACTAGTGCTGAAGTCAATGCTAACTTGAGCTTCTGAAATCTCGCCTCACAATCATCGGACCACTGAAATGGAGCATTCTTCTGAGTCAATATAGTCAATGGGGAAGCAATAGAAGAAAACCCCTCCACGAACCGACGGTAATAACCTGCTAAACCCAGAAAACTCCTGATCTCAGAAGCTGAAGTAGGATGCGGCCAACTCTGAACTGCCTCAATCTTCTGCGGATCAACCTTGATGCCCTCACCAGACACCACATGCCCCAGAAATGCCACAGACTCTAACCAAATTTCACACTTGGAGAACTTAGCATACAGCTTCTGCTCTCGCAAGGTCTGCAGTACCACTCTCAAATGTTGTTCGTGCTCTCCTAGGCTCCATGAGTAGATAAATATATCATCAATGAAAACAATAACGAAGGAGTCGATATACCGCCTGAATACCCTATTCATCAAGTCCATAAATGCTGCTGGGGCATTAGTCAAGCCAAAGGACATCACTAAGAACTCATAGTGGCCATATCCGGTGCGAAATGCAGTTTTCGGGACATCAGAAGCCCGAATCTTCAACTGGTGATAACCTGACCTCAGATCAATCTTAGAGAACACACGAGCACCTTGTAGCTAGTCAAACAAATCATCAATGCACGGCAGAGGATACTTGTTCTTGATGGTCACTTTATTCAACTGGCGGTAGTCAATACACATCCGCATAGATCCATCCTTCTTCTTCACAAATAGGACTGGAGCACCCCACGGCGACACACTCGGCCTAATAAACGGCTTGGCCAATAATTCCTCAAGCTGCTACTTCAACTCCCTTAGCTCCTTAGGAGCCATACGATAGGGAGGAATAGAAATAGGGTGAGTATCTGTAGCCAAATCAATGCATAAATCTACATCTCGATCTGGAGGCATGCCTGGAAGATCTGAAGGAAACACATCCGGAAACTCCCGAACGACAGGCACTGAATCAAGGGTAGGAGACTCGGCAGTGGTGTCCCGAACATAAGCAAGATAAGACAGACATCCTTTCTCGACCATGTGTCGAGCTCTCATGAAGGAAATGACCCGGCTGAAGGCACTAACTGAAGCACCCCTCCACTCTAACCTCGGCGACTCAGCCATGGCTAATGTAACTGTCTTGGCATGGCAATCCAGGACAACATGATGAGGGGATAGCCAATCCATGCCCAATATGACCTCAAAAATCAACCATATCAAGCAATAACAGGTCGGCTCTGGTCTCAAACCCACAGAAAGTAATCACACAAGACCGATAGACCCGGTCTACCATTACAGAGTCGCCCACAAGAGTGGATACATACAAGGGAGAACCCAAAAACTCACAAATAACATCTAGAGAATGGGAAAATAATTCTGAAACATATGAATATGTAGACCTTGGATCAAATAGCACTGAAGCCTCTCTACCACAGACCGAAATAATACCTGTAATCACAGCATCTGATGCCACTGCGTCTGCCCTTGCTGAAATAGCATAAAATTTGGCTGGAGCACCCGATGACTGAGCTCCCCCAGGACGAGCTGGAGCT
Organism: Nicotiana undulata; assembly: GCA_005239495.1. Classification (NCBI taxonomy): domain Eukaryota; kingdom Viridiplantae; phylum Streptophyta; class Magnoliopsida; order Solanales; family Solanaceae; genus Nicotiana; species Nicotiana undulata. Next base: position 43,461 of record ML269783.1, read on the forward strand.
GAACGACCCCCTCCTGGTTGGCCTCCCCCTCTAGGGCGACCCCTGCCAACCTGACCTCCACCCCTAGGTGGTCGTGCTGCTGGTGCTGTAATCATAGGCTGCTGGCTCTGCTACATGGCCTTGCCCCGATATCTGGGACAAAAACCCCATGCGTGACTCAGATCCCCACACTCGAAGCAACCCCCTGGCACTACTACTCGCTGCCCTGAAGAGAAGGAACCCTGAATAGCTGAAGAGCGGTGTGAATCCTCTAGTAAAGCACTGGGATAAGAACTGGAGGATCTCTGATGGCTAGAATAACTGCTGGGTGCACTCTGGATGGCTGGAGGATGATAGGAGCGCTCTGGCATGGCGCTAAACTAGGGCATGACTGGAACAACCCTAGGAGGTACTGGAGGTGCTGAGTAGGAAGGCCTGCTTAACTTGACACCTCCGTACTAACCCCTGGCCCTAGTTGGAGCCCCTCTGAAGTCACCTGTGAACCTGGGCCTCTTGTCTTGCTGACCCTGCTCTCTACTCCTCGCACGGTAACCCTCGATAAGTCGAGCTATATCGCCTACAAGCTGATATGGGGTACCCATCTCCACCTATTTGGCCATGGAAGTCCTGATACCCGGATGTAAGCCTGCCACAAACCGTCAAACCCTCGCAGCATCTGTGGGCAATATAATGAGAGCATGGCAAGACAACTTTGAGAACCTGGCCTCATAATCTGACACGGACATCTGCCCCTGCTCTAACCTCTCAAACTGACCCCGAAGCTCCTCTCTCTCAGATGGTGGAATGCATCTGTCCAAAAATAACCTGAATAAACTGCTCCCAAGTAACCGGTGGAGACCCTGCTGGTCTACTGAGTACATAAGACTTCCACCAGCGGTGAGCTCTGCCCTCAAGATTAAATTTCTTGAAGTCTACCCCATGTGACTCTAATATCCTCATGTTGTGCAGTCTGTCCCTGCACCTCTCAATAAAATCATGTGCATCCTCTCCCCGCTCACCCCCGAAGGTCGGAGGGCGAAGCTCGGTCCATCTATCCAGCAGCTTCTGCTAGTCTACCTCTGCAACTGGCCTGGACCCCGGTGCTGCCACCCTAGGCTGAACCGCGATCACTGGTGGAATATCTGGAGCCTGATGTACTGCTGCTGCTGGTCCTGTAGCCTGAGCGGTAGGGGTCTGAACTCCCCCTCCTTCCTGGGAAGTAGAAGGATCTGATGGAAGTACCCCTGCATGGGACATAGTGTCCATGAACCTCAGCATACGGCCCATGAGCTCCTGGAAGCCCGGCGCCGTCATAAACGCAGCTGGAGGTGGAACTACTGGAGGCATCTCATCTTGCTCCTCAACATAAGGATCCCTAATCGGTGAAACCGGTACAGCTCTGGGACACCCTCGCCCCCTACTACGAATAGGAGCCCTACCCCTGCCCCTACCGCGGCCTCGAGCGGCGGGGGTAGCAGCCTCCTCTGGATCAGGAACATGTGAAACACGCGTCCTCACCATCTGTGAGAGAGTATAAGAACAGGTTTGAGTACATCACCGATTGCACGATAGGATATGAACAAAAGGAGTTTCTTAACGCCCTATAGCCTCCTGAGGATAAGTACAGACGTCTCCGTACCGATCCGCAAGACTCTATTGGGTTTGCCCGTGACTCGTGAGACTACGTGAACCTAAGGCTCTGATACCACGTTGTCACGACCCAAATCCTAATCCGGGTCACGATGGCGCCCAACAGCGTGGTTAGGCAAGCCGATATAATTTTCACTAAGTGATTTCTTTCCCATTCGATCAAACAAGTCAATGGTTACTAGTTTATAACAACTAACATGATACTAGTCCTGAGTGAAGGTAAAATCACAGTAGATACAAGGCCGAAATAAAAGATATACATAGATATACATCCCCAAAACCCCAAAAATATATACTGCGTGTGTGACAGGAACTAGTGTCACGAGTGTCACGGGCAACTACTGAATATACAATGACTACAACATATACAGGGTCCCAGTCTGAATGAAATAGACAGAGAGCATAACAAAAGAAACTCCAGGGTGCTGCTAGGAAGTCGTCAGGAAAGCAGCTCACCGTGAAGTATGACCACGCTATCAATATCTGGCACCGGCCTGAAAATCAGATGGACCCACCTCCGAACCTGTACAGTCAAGTACAGAAAAGGAAAGAAAGTGCAGCATGAGTAAATATATATAAATATGTACCCAGTGAGTATCCCGTCTAATCTCGAAGAAGTAGTGACGAGAGGTCGACTCGATACTCACTATGGTCTAACAGTCATAAGGTAAGCAGGATGTAAAGAAAACTGTAGGCAAGTAAAACAAATAATCAAGTACATCAATATTTGGCATCAAATAACAATATCAAATCAAAAAATTTTGATATCTGCCGTGGCGTACGGCCCGATACCACCCTGGTAGTCTCAATCTCGCTATGGCGTACAGCCTGATCCCACCCTGGTAGTCTCAATCTCGCCGTGGCGTACGGCCCGATCCCACCCTGGTAGTCTCAATCTCGCCGTGGCGTGCGGCCTGATCCCACCCTGGTAGTCTCAATCTCGCTGTGGCGTACGGCTCGATCCCACCCTGGTAATCTCAATCTCGCCGTGGCGTATGACCCGATCCCATAATAAAATCAATCATCACTCTGCCGTGGCGTATGGCCCGATCCCATAATATAATCAATCATCACTCTGTCGTGGCATACGGCCCTATCCTATAATATAATCAATCATCACTCTGTCGTGGCGTACGACCCGATCCCATAATATAATCAATCATCACTCTGTCGTAATTCTCTTATCACACTTAAATCAAGCCAAGTATCACAACGTTCAAAGACAACAATACCAATCACACAAGTATACAAGTCATGTTTATGCTACAATAGGGGAAAACAATTAGCATGATGTGTCCTAGCTACCCGGACGAAGCAGTAATAGCCACTACGTATGGACTCTCGTCACTCGGTGCGTATGTAGCCCCCAACAAGATCATATAGAAAACAAGGTTACCTAGAGGGACGATTTCCCTCTTACGAGGTTAGAAAGGAGACTCACCTCGATAAAAGAAGTCCTCGGACCAAGGACCGTATCAAAAGATGCGCCCGAAATTCTAAAAATACTCTCAACGGCTCACAACTAGCCAAACATAGCATAATTTAATCAATTTATGCTTCAAGAATAAGAATTAACAAGAAATCCCAAAATATAGTACTCTTGAAGGTTTTTGAAATTTTGACCCCAGGCCCACGCGTTCGGATTTTTGAAAATTCTCAAAGGAATGAATTACCTGAAGCCCAAGGATCGTAATTACATAATTTATTTAGGGGTTCATGGCTAAAAAAAGGGATAATTCACTAGTTATCAAATCCCTAGGAATTTCTACCAAATTTCATGATTTTTGTTTCTTTTAGGAATTAACCCGCTAAATTCCATGCATAATCGTGAGAAATAGGAGAGAATTGCTTACCTCTTCAGTGGGTGGTTGTGGGAAGTGTTCTTCAACCTTGGGTGCTCTCTAATGGAGGTAAAAGATGACTAATGAGGAAGACAACCCGTAATTGAGCATTTAAATACTGCCCAGGAAAACCTTCACTGCGATCGCGACATCAGGCCTGCGATCGCAGAGACCAAGCTTCCGGACCACTGCGATCGCGGAGAACAATTGGTCTTGTCCCCAAACAACGCTATGTGATCCCATAGATGGGGCCTTCGATCGCGGAGAGTGGGGAGTTAGGCTTATGCGATCGCAGGAGTGAGGTCTGCCATTGCAGAAGGTGGGGGAAGAGACTTATGCGATCGCAGGGTGTTGTCTGCGATCGCAGAGAACAAAATTTAGCCTAGAAGAAATCCCTCTCTACGATCGCAATTATCCCTCTGCGATCGTAGAGAAGGAAACCAGACAGGAATTTTCTGGTTTTTCTAACTTAGCTCCCGGGGGTCAAAAACACCCCCGAGCCCCTCGGGACCCTGTCCACAATCACCGGCAAGTCTGTATTCATGATACGGACTCGCTCGAACTTCCGCAACATGAAAAAAAACAACGGAACTCAGAATCAAACCCCAAAACCAAATTAGTCAAACTTAAGAACTTTGAAATTCTAGAATTCATTACATTAGGCCGGACGGGTCTATACTACTCGGAATGACCCCAAATTTTACAAACAAGTCATAAATGACTATTCGAAACTATTGTCGGTCTCGGAATTCCATTCGGACCCCGATAGCATGAAGTCCCGTTCCAGGCCAAATTCTAAACTTAAGGAAATCCTGATTTCCATTTCGGGCGCCGAAACGCTCTCGGGTCATCAGAAACCTGAGCCGAACATACGCCTAAGTTCGAAATCATCATATAGAGCTACTGGAGCTATCAGAACTCAATTCTGAGGTCGTTTGCTCAAAATGTTGACCGAAGTCAAACTTAGCCAAATAGGCCAGCCTTAAGGAGCCAAGTGTTCCTAAACCATCCAAATCATTCCCAAATCCCGGACCACCCACTACCGCGAGTCATAAAGCACGAATAACCACTATGGAAGGTTTCATTTAAGGAAACGGGACCCTGATACGCAAAATGACCGACTGGGTCGTTACATTGCCGAATGAGATGGAGCTCCATGACTGGTTGATCTGAGGAGTGGTTCTGACTTTCTGTGTGTTTCATTAATCATTGGCAGTATACGAAAGTCTTAGAATGAGGCTTTGGTTTGATAAGAGGTTTATTACCGGAATCGGGATGTTTGAGCAGCTGCTATGATTAGAAGTTATCGCTATGAGTGTTTGAATTGTGTGGTATATAGTGTGATTTTCATCTTGAATTGCGGTTATGGCTTGATACATCGTGTAGATGTGAGATTATGATCTTATAGAAAATTTCAGAAGTGGAAATTTGGTTCTAAGGCTTATGGGCTAGGTTGAATAATGAAATTTCAGTTATGTTGTGTTATCATACCTATATGGGGTAGGGTGACATGGTATCACCCTGGGTATGTGTGTGGTAAGGTTATCAGCGATTTGATAGATTTTGGAATAACTCTTGGCACGTTCGAGGACGAACGTTTGTTTAAGATGGGGAGAATGTAACGACCCGCTCAGTCGTACCGAGAGTTTTAGCCATTCCNTTAGGTTGGTTGTCTCAGGTTCAGAGCGATTTTGGAGAGAAATGAGACATTTAGTCTCTTAAGTTGGTTATTTAATTGGAAAAATCAACCAGAAGTTGACTTATGGGTAAATGATCTCGGAATTGTGTTTTTTTGGTTCAGATAGCTTCGTTAGATGATTTTGGACTTAGGAGTGGGTTCAAAATGTTATTCGGAGGTCCGTGGTAGAATAAGGCTTGAATTGGCGAAATTGGATTTTTGGCGATTTTTGGTCGGCAGTGGAAAATTAGCTATCGGGTCGGAATGGAATTTCGGAAGTTGGAATAGGTTTGTAGTGTCATTTGTGATGTGTGTGTAAATTTCAGGTCACTCGGACGCGGTTTGGTTGGTTTCTTCATCGTTGGTGAATTTTGGAAGTTTAGAAATCCTTAGGCTTGAATTCGGGGTTAATTTGGTATTTTGATGTTGTTTTGGGTGATTCGAAGGCTCGACTAAGTTTGTGTGATGTTATGGGATGTGTTGGTATGTTTTAGTTGAGGTCCCGAAGGTCGAGGGTGAGTTTCGGGTGGTTTCAGACCATTTCTAGGCCATTTCTAGTTGCTGGTTTTTGGGCTTCAAGGGTGTACAATGCGATAATCTGGCCGCGTTAGCATAGAGAAAATTTTGAAAAAATTATTTGTGCTATGCAATAGCATAAGTATTCCCGCGATCGCATAGAGTAAACTCTCTGCTGCACTGACCCGACTTTAGAACCTTATAACTCACAATCTATAAAGAATTTGAAGATGATCCAAAAATGAAAGTTGTAGCCCTTGATGTCTAGTTTTCAGAAATATAAACTAATTGTAATTTGGAGTTTTGTGAAAAAGGTTATGACCATTATGCTACAGTCTTTCCGGAAGAGTTGAAGAAGGTTGTTGCAAAACAAAATTGTTCTACACGATCGCATAGGGTAAAAGAAGGGCTGGAAAATTTTGTACTTCACTATCACATTAATTTGTCCGCGATAGCATAGTGTAAATGCCTGGGAAGATTATAAAGTACTCTATTTCGAGGGTTTCGTCCATTTTTGCATTTTTGGAGCTATTGATCCTGGGCAGATTTTATCACTTTTTAAACTAAACTTCTTGGATTTCTATTGAAACTGTTGGAAAAATATATTCTCTAATGATTATTTTTGAAATCGGCTTTTGAGCGTATTGATTTAACGTTTATACTGTTGGGAAAGAAAGAGTGTATTTACTATGAATTGATGACATGTTTTTATGTGTTTCTTACTGCTCAGACCCTATTTACTTTTATTACTTACTGAGTTGGCATACTCACATTACTCCCTGCACCTTGCGTGCAAATTCAGGTGCTAGGGCGGAGTGAGTTGTTTACCTGTCCCCAGAGATTCACGAAGATTTGCGAGGTAGATGCACGCGTCCGCAGCCCTGCCTTCTCCTTCTTACTTCTTTATTACTTGCATATCCAGGCTTATATTGTATTAGACTTGTATTTATTTAGATGCTCATGACTGATGACTCCGGGATTTTGGGGCTGTATTTAATATTTGGTATATCCTTGTCTGTTTATAAATGCTTAAACGGAAATTTTCATGAGATACCTGATTAGAAATGATATAAATGAAAGGTTTCTTTATGCTATGAGTGATGAATTGGCTTGCCTAGTTTCGCGTTAGGCGCCATCATGGACAAGGTAGTTTTGGGGTCGTGATAAATATTTTGCATACATTGTAAAAAATCAATTAAATAGATAGAAGGAAAAGAAGCTTTTTCATACAATGATCCCTCTTTTTGATGTGGTATCTCACCGACCAACCACTGAATGTCAAGAGGATCAATAACACCTTTTCAATGTATACCTTTGTGTTCTTGAAGTTGATGTCTGGACGCTTTCCATAGAAACCGGTGCATGACAAGTAAAGGGGGATCATAACAGCAAACTTGTTGACGACAGATCCAACAATGGTGTGATTTCATGAAGAGACCATAGAATTATAAACGTATTGAACCCTATCGGTAATGTCAGACACAAACAGCAAGCAATGAAATGTTTCTACAATGTTGATGGGCATAATCACAAAAATCAACTTGATCCCATGCCACATTTGCCAGTAACCTGTACCCAATATTTATAATGATAAGACGTCCTGGGGTTTGACAACAGCAAACTTCTTTTCGACAGGAGCATTGATATACCTCTGATAAATTTATTCAATTCTAGTCTTAAACATACAATTAGTGGTTGTAAACTGTATCTTGTTTTGAGGATCATACTTTCCTCTTTTTTCTCAAATAGTACAAAATAACATCAATGTGCTGCAGAAAAACAGATTTCATTAGTTCTCAATGCTTCCTACAATTTAACTACAATATATCTGCAAAAAAAACTACAAAATCTGAAGATGACAGAATAATACAACTAGTCATTAAATTTTGACAGGGTATGTGTTTACCGAGTCGTTGAGGACTTGCCCGGGATGTACCAAAGTATAAAACCACTCCTTTTTATCAACTTTCTCTACTCCAAGATCATACCATGGCTTAAGTTGGTTATCTTTTACAAAATAAGGTGCCTTCCTCCTATTTAAACACATAGCAATTACAATAAATATGTAGATTCAAGTGAAAATCCAAAAGATGAATGCACTCGAAAATATGAACAAATTGTATAAACTAACCTCTTTGAAACTGTATCGGTACCAAGGTGTCACGACCCAAATTTCCCAACCTTAAGGATATACCTCGTGTCTCTACGAACTAGGAGAAGACTCTCGGGATCTGCGAACGCCGGCAGATATACCTCGTGTCTCCGAAAAATGGATAGTTGTTACTAAAAATCTCTAACGTTGACTAGTACCTGGATCTGCACAAAAGAGTGCAGAGTGTAGTATCAGTACAACCGACCCCATGTACTGAGTAAGTGCCGAGCGTAACCTCGATGAAGTAGTGACGAGGCTACAGCGGGGCATTAACAATATAACCTGTGAACAATAATAAATGAAGCAAGAAGGAAATCCAAAACAAATAAATAATAACTGTAGAAACAATTAAAATAACTCAGTCACCTTTTCCAAGTCTAAGCTATAACCAATTCTCACGTAAGTTTCCAAATTTACAAACTTTGTCTTTAAATAACAGTAGTGCAAAATATGAAAAATAGTAAAGTAAAACAATAAGTTTTCAAACATCGTTTTCTTTGAAAATCAGTAAAACATAAGTGTCCTCCCTTATTGCTCCTTGTAGCGACGTGCCACTCGCTCTCACCTGTCCACCCTTATTGCTCCTCCCTAAGTATATATCACCCTTATTGCTCCTGTTCCGACGTGCAACCCGATCCCACCTGTCCACCATTATCACTCCTTGTTGAGGCGTGCAACCTGCTGACACCATACATATCATATCAATTTATTTATAAATTTTCACAATTCAGGCCAAGCCTTTCACAATACTTTTGTCTCAACAATTATAAACAAGAAACTGTATTTTCTCATAAACTTCATCTATATCATCTCAACCATGAAACCAAGAAAACAACCAATACTCTTCCAAAATAATTACAACATGTCTTAACAACAAAGTAACAAAGCCAAGTAGTCATAGAAACAATAATGAACATAGAACCATTAAGACATGAATCAATTAAATTGGAAACGGGGAAGGAATCATGTTTAACAGACAATTTGGTGGCGCATAGGTACTCGTCACCTCACCTATACACCACACACATGCAATTTCACATAGCAAAGTTGGGGATACCTATTCCCTCAAGTCAAAGTAAAACCAAGCACCTACCTCAATTTTGTAGGCCACTCACTGTTCAATTATTGCTTTTCCTTTTGAATTCACCTCCAATACACTCGAATCTAATCATAATTAACTTAATAACATTAATTAAGTCTAAAGGAACTAACTTTGTTGAAAATCATAATTTTTCCTAAGTTTTCTAAAAAAAGTGAAAACCCGACCCCGCTTGGTCTAAACTCGGGGATTCGGACCAAATTACGTTTACCCATTCACCCCTCGAACCCGAATATACAATTAGTTTCGAAATTCGACCTCAATTCGAGGTAAAGATTCGATTTTTACAAAATTCCCTAATTTACCCAAACCCTCAATTTTTTACCATGAAAATTCTTAGTTTTTTTATTTAAAAGTGATGAAAAATATTGGGTAATTGAAAGAGTAAAGTTTAGAATTGATTACCAACAACATGGGGATGAACTTTGGTGAAGATATTTGTCCTTAGGGCTGTGGGGTTCGAAAAATATGTAGAAGAAGAGTTATGTCCGTTTTTAGAATGTATTTATATAGCTGGACAGTTGACCTTCGCGTCCGCATCACACTGTCGCGTTCGTGTAGGACCCAGGCCTGAAGGCCTATGCGTTCGCACTGGCTGGGCCACGTTCGGGGAGCTTTAGCTCTCAGGCCTTCGCGTGCATGTGCAATAAGACGCGTCCGCATAGAGAAAATCCAGGTCCCCCCTCCCCCAAGCCCCTTGCACTATGCGTTCCCGGGGCCCATACCGCGTTCGCGTAGAACAAAATAGCGAACCCCCCACCCCCCAGTTTTACACTACGCGTTTGCGAGGAGTCGGGTGCGAACGCATTGCACAAAAGTGTTGTGCACTAACAATAGAAAACCAGCAACTTTTCAAGTGTAAAAGGATCCCCTGACCGATCCGAAACTCACCCGAGCCCTCGGGGCTCTAAACAAAACATGCACACAGGTCTAAAAATATCATACGGACTGGCTCGTGTGATCAAATCATGAAAATAACATGTAAAAATATGAATTAACCTTCAAAACTCATAATTTTCCTCAAGAACACTTAAAGTTCATTATTTCTCAACCGGCTGTCCGAATCACGTCAAATAAACTCTGTTTTTCACCAAACTTCACAGTTAACCTTTAAATACTATAACCAATCTGTACCGGGCTCCGGAACCAAAATACGAGCCCGATACGAATGGTTTCAAACATTAATTATTTTCTTTATTACATAAATATTTCAGGAAAAAAATTTCTTTTTAAATATTTGATTCCTAAGGCTTGGGACCTCGGAATTCATTTCCGGGCATACGTCTAAGTCCCATATTTTACTACAGACCTCCCGGGATCGTCGAAATACAGATCCGGGTCCGTTTACTCAAAATATTGACCAAAGTCAACTATAATCAAATTTTAACTCTAGAAATTACTATTTCTCATATTTTCACATAACAACTTTCCGATTTCACGCCCGGACTGCGCACGCAAATTGAGATATTTAAAATTAATCTTTTATGGCTATTAAGCCTAGAACGGGGTCTAAATTCATAAAATGAGCAAGAGACTCCAAGAAAGCAAACTATATCATAGATACGAAAATTTTCCTACAAAAAGGCCTGGCTATTGCCAAGCTGCACTAACAGTTAATTTGTTTATAGTCGCAAAAGTTTTCCTATCAAAGGGACTGGCTTCACAACCCATAAGGGACGGCTTTCCAAGCTGCACAACTCAGGAAACTTTTGTACTACAACCAACCTAACTGTTATAACTAAAAAAAAAATTCGTACTACAACAAGCTAACTTTCTTAGAGTATTCTTACTCTATTTTCATACATTGACCGACCTTTCCATCCATTTCGAAAGAAAGAACAAGAGGAAAATTTAGAAGGAACTCATATGTAATATATCACAAAGGTTTTCAAAGATTACAAAATAACTGCAAGATGATCTTACAACTACTACAAGGCCTCATTTATATAGGGCTAGGAGGTTATTACAAGACAAACTTACATTAAAATAAACCTATCTTACATGGAAAACTTATATACAAGTGGGTCCCTTTTTACATGTGAAGGACCTTAGGCAAAACAACTAAAAAGCTCCTGAAAACATGTGATTGAGGTGAAATAAATGTGGTTTAGCATGTAAAAAGTTGTGGGAGCATGTGAAAGTGGGACCAGGATGGTTTGGAAGGATGTGGAATTTTGTCTTGGCATGGGTAGATGATTTTTTAAGGTTGTTTGGTAGGTAATGTAGGATTATGGTGGGATTAACAGGGATTTAGATAATTGTTTTCCATTGATCTTCTCGGTTTGTATTCTAGGCATCTTTTCAGAGATCTTGTGTAGTAACGCCTAGAACTTGACGGTTCTCCTTCGGCATGCTCCTTCTCCTTCGGATTGTGGGATGTGATCTGCAACCTTAACCTGGAGATGTCCTGAGTTATTTTTTCCTGGATGATTTCATACGGAGTTTGATATTCTTTTGCTGCTTCTCAAACTTTTTCCCAGTGAGGATGAGTGTTGGTATAATTCCAACTTGCCCAATCTTTTGACCATATTTCTTTCGGGATGCACCTGTTTTGCTGGAAGAAAATTCTTTGTGCTTCAGTGTATTTTTCTTCCATGGATAAAATAGACACGGGAAATTTCCACCAGAATGACGCCTCTGCTTGTGCCTGGACTTTTCCATTAATAATTTTCACTGGACTATGAAACATAAATACCTTTGCATTGTAGGAATCGTTGAAACATTTTATCTAACATCTTCTAGGCTAGAACCATAATAAAAACACTTTAATATTTGATTCAATTTGTCAAAAATTTTGAAGATATTGCACTTGAATTCCATGAAAGCGTAGTACTGATGGCACAGGTACCAGAAAACCCATAATAAATCTTGTGGAAAATCCATGGCTTGTGTTATGAATATATGGCTGAACGGATATTCTGGATTGACCCCATATGGCTTGAGAATGGATCCTCCATGTTGCCGGAAAACCTGGAGCTCATAATAAGTCCGTATTTCAATAATAATTGATAGATCAAAGGGATCCATGAGGTTGAACAACTCCGGTGGATGATATGTTGGCTTCAATGAACTTGTTCTTGGTATATTTGAGAACATGAATATGTTACTGGTTGGCTCTTGCTTTGACTTCATCTTTGCTGGGGAAAATCTTTTTGAAAATTCTTCCGGTCGAGACAGAAAATCTGCAAGAATATTATCCTTTCCTTTCAGGTGCCTGACTTTCTGCTCGGGGGGTGTCTGCTGCATCCATTCCGAAGATGTCTTTGGCCCAGGCCCAGGAGATTATTATTGGTTCCTCTTATTCAAAGAGGAAAGTTAGTGGGTCTAGGACCTTAGAAGAAGAATAGGAGGGCACTTTGGTGCACAGGTCACGTCGAAGAAGGGTGGTCTCACACGATGAATCTACACCTGTGGCAGTGTCTTCTGTGCCTGATGTCAAACCTTCTACATCCGGGGATGCTTCTTCTTCTCTTGCACATGATTCTGTGGATCATCTATTCCGCGAAGGCTTTGGCTCTGCTGCTAATGAGACGCCTCTGGCTGTTTTTGCCCCCTCCTTTAGAGAAATCTCTTCGTCTGTAACTGTTTTATTTGATAACAGTTTTCTATATGAGTACAATGATTTCGTAACTGTTTCTAATTACAACAATTTTTGAATGAGTACAATGATGATGACCTTTTACCCCTAACTATTTTTGGTTACAACAATTTTCTTTTGGATTTCTTCCTCGTGGCTAATATTTTGCCTTTTAACCTGAACATGTTCGAAGGTTTTTTGGATTAGGCTTTGTATTTGAGTCTTCAGCTCTTTCGATTCTGCTCGTATCACTTGATTTGTTGGGTAGATATATCTTTAGGCTCGAGTTGTGACTTTCTGATAGTCTTCTTTGCTTCGTCTTGGCCTTCCATACTGTATAGTCTCTCAAGTGTTTGAGCTTTGAAGAATGAAATCTCGAGCACTTGACTATTCCTTCCTTGTGGTCCTTATCCTGACCGGGGGAACTTCTTTTCCTTAGAAGAAGTACTTCTTCAAGTGGATGGCATTCCAACTTGTCGAAAGGATTCTGCCGTCCATAGCTTCCAGCTCGTAGGCGCCCTTCCCAGCTATGCGTCGGACTTTGTAGGGTCCTTCCCAATTTGGATTTAGCTTTCATGCGCCTGCTTCTTTCATTGATTGAAAGAATTTTTTGAGGACGAAGTCCCCAATCTTGAAGTATCTGAGATGAGCTTTACGGTTGTAATAACGCTCTATGATTTGTTTTTGAGATGCCATCCGTATTAGTGTTTCTTTCCTTTGTGGTTCGAGCAGACCTAGATTAGTCCTCAATTCGTTGTCGTTTGCTTCCTCCATGGCTGTTATAAACCTTATGCTTGGTTCGCCAATTTCCACAGGTATTAAGGCTTCTGAGCCATAGACAAGTGCGAACAGAGTTTCTCCCGTGGCTATTTTTGAAGTTGTTCTGTATGCCCATAGTACCGCTGGTAACTCATCAAGCCAATTTCCTTTAGCTTTATCTAGCCGCTTTTTTAGGTTGTTGATGATGTTTTTATTCGTTGATTCCGCTTGACCGTTAGCCACGGGGTGGTATGGCATTGAAGTGATCCGTTTGATTTGCCAGATTTCGAAGAACTCTATGATTTGCAAGCCTATGAACTGTGGGCCATTATCACACATGATCTCCTTTGGTACTCCAAAGCAGCATATTATGTTTCGCCATAAGAAGATTTTAACTTCCTTTTCTCGCACCTGTTTGAATGCTTTTGCCTCTACCCATTCTGTAAAATAGTCGGTTAGCACGAGTAGAAACCGTACATGTCCTTTAGCTGGGGGAAGAGGTCCCACTATGTCCATACCCCATTTCATGAAGGGCCATAGAGATATAATTGGATGCAATAACTTCGTTGGTCGATGCATGTTATTAGCGAACCTTTGGCATCTGTCGCGTTTGGATACGAAGTTCTCGGCCTCTTCTTCCATCTTAGGCAAATAATACCCAGCTCTGATTAAGGTTCTTACCAAGGATCTCGCCCCTGAGTGGTTTCCACAGTGTCCTTCGTGGACTTCTTTCATCACGAACTCTGTTTGATTAGGTCCGAGGCATTTAACTAGGAGCTCTCCAAACATCTTGCAATATAATGTATTGCGAATGAGGCAGTACCGTGCAGCTTTGTGGTGGAGTGCTTGAGTTGTTTTCTTGTCTTCAGGTACGGTACCATTCTGCAAAAAACTTAGAATTTCGTTTCTCCAATCCCAGGTTAAATTGTTGAAAGTTACCTCATTTTTGTCCTGGTCGGTCGCTGAATGGAATAGATGAACGACAATTGCATTGTCTTTGTATGTTACTTTCGTGACTTCTGCGAGGTTAGCTAATGCATCTGCCTCCACATTTTCTTCTCTAGGTATTTGTATTACCTTCCATGTTTTGAATTGTCTCACGAGCTCTCGTGCCTTTTCCAGGTACTGTTGCATTCGAGTCTCTCGAGCGATGTAAGTCCCCTGCATCTGATTTACTACCAGTTGGGAGTCGATGTTGATTACGGTTTGCTCGATTGAGAGTTATCGTGCGAGTTCTAGTCCTGCAATGACAGCTTCGTACTCTGCTTCATTGTTAGTTATAGGATAACATTTGATAGCCT
>ML269785.1:22886-99906 GCA_005239495.1 Nicotiana undulata
AGTCGTCGTAGAGGCTTGGAAGCCGGTGATGAATCTTCGGAGCGAGGTGAATCTCCTTTCTAACCTCGTAAGAGGGAAATCGTCACTCTAGGTAACATTGTTTGCTTTGTGATCTTTTTTGGGGGCTACGTACGTACCGAGTGACGAGAGTCCATACGTAGTGGCTATTACTGCTTCGTCCGGATAGTTAGGACACATCATGTTCATTGTTTTTCCCTGTTATAGCATAGATATGACTTGTATACTTGTGTGATTGGTACTGTTGTCTTTGAACGTTGTGATACTTGGCTTGACTTAAGAGTGATAAGAGAATCACGGGATGGGATCGGGCCATACGCCACGACAGAGTGATGATTGATTATATTATGGGATCGGGTCGTACGCCACAACAGAGTGATAATTGATTATATTATGGGACCAGGCCGTACGCCACGGCAGAGTGATGATTGATTATATTATGGGATCGGGCCGTACGCCACGGCAGAATGATGACTGATTATATTATGGGATCAAGCCGTACGCCACGACAGAATGATGATTGATTATATTATGGGATCGGGCCGTACGCCACGGCAGAATGATGACTGATTATATTATGGGATCAAGCCGTACGCCACGACAGAATGATGATTGATTATATTATGGGATCGGGCCGTACGCCACGGCGAGATTGAGACTATCGGGGTGGGATCGGGCCGTACGCCACGTCGAGATTGAGACTACCAGGGTGGGATCGGGCTGTACGCCACATCGAGATTGAGACTACCAGGGTAGGATCGGGCCATACGCCACAGCGAGATTGAGTACCATATGTGAGCGGGCCGTACGCCACGGCGGATACCAAACTTGTTTGATTTGAGATTGTTATTTGATGCTGGATATTAATGTACTTGATTATTTGTTTAATTGCCTACAGTTTTCCTTACATCCTGCTTACTTTATTACTGTTGGACCTTAGTGAGTATCGAGTCGACCTCTCGTCACTACTTCTTCGAGATTAGACGGGATACTCACTAGGTACATATATGTATATGTACTCATACTACACTTTCTGTGCATTTTGTTGCACAGGTACCTTTATAGTACAGTGATTGAATTGGAATACTTATACGGGCTGCATTCATCCAGAAGCGTTCCACAACTGTCAGAGTCTCCCTTCTGTGTACTTACATTTTATATCTATTGCCTTTGTCCCATTTATTTCTCGGACAAGAGTTGTATAATTGTATAAATTCTTAGAAACTGCTCATGTACTTGTGTCACCGGGTTCTGGGGATGTGTGAGTCTTGTTTTATTGAATTAAATAGATTTCTTGTCGTGTTTAATTTACAAAAGTTTACTTATTTGATTATGAAATTCAATAAAGGCAACGATTTTGAAATTGTTAAACGGGAAGGTATTTCAACTGATTAAGGGATTGGCTTGCCTGACAGTGTGTCCGGCGCCATCACAACCCATAAGTTTTGGGTCGTGACAAGCACTTCGGACTCGTACACTCTTCGTCTAGGGGGGGGGGGGGTAGAGCATACTCTCTCTTCAAATCAGGTCCTTCCTCCTCATCCTCCTCATCACCATCCTCACGAGGAAATGGTGTCTCGTCTCCGAATTCATCGGCATTTTTTTCGTAATCATTGTTCTCTTCCTCACTCTGTGCATCTACCAGATCTCGATTTAATACGTCGTTTTTGGGCAATTGAGTGAGTACGGGTGGTTCAACTTACTCGTTTCCACTGCACAACCAACAAAAGTATAAGCTACTGAAATTAGTAAATACTTTCCATATAGCTGTATCACTTCACTTACAAGTCGTAATGTGATGAAATTCCACGATTTCCGTTTTCAATTAGGCGATGACTCCTGGATGAACCACTTGTAAAATTCATATCCGGCCGGTACCCCCTGTTAAATATATGAGCGTTAATACAAATTCAATACACCAAAAATGTACATAAGTAACACAAATGAAAATTGAAGTTTACCACTCGTCTTGTGAATTATGAAAAGCAGGAGAGAAATTATTTTCTCGCTGCTCATTTGCCGGCGGTGATAAGCTTAAATCAAGAAAACTCTTTCATCCGGAACCTGTCCAGCAAAAACTGCTCCAGAATAACCACCCGATGACTGGGGGTTATCCCTACTACGCGCAACCTCGTTTTTGGGAACGTCTTCGACCTTGACGTACATCTCCAACATTGTGATTACAAGAAATTCCCGACATTCATCCGGAGTCCTCAAAAAATCCCTCAAAGTTTCGTCATCGCCGATGTTAAACTCCGAGTAAAAGCAACCCCTTGCGGAGTGACGGAATACGGATATCTTCCGGTTACTTTAAGTATCACTGAACGTTTCCTCACACTCATTTTTTTGCATAACAACGATATCAATTTATCGTACTCCATTGTAAGTGGCAATTTAACATGACACTATGCAGGTAAACTGTACCCCACAGAGTTATTCTCCATCACAACCTCACCCTCCCCAATATAATGAAACTCTTATTCTACGCTCTTCAGACATAATGAAAAAAAGCTAGAGAATTTAACAACAAGAAACGTTTGAACGAGACTTAAAATTTTTTTTGAATGATTTTTCCTACAATCCTAACCTCTTTATATAGAAAATGGCTAGTCGGAGATTTTTTTTTAATGTATAGCGCCCAAATTCTGTGCACTATACGCGTCCAGAAATTATTGGTGGGGTCAAAAAAAGGGGTATAGCGTCCAGTTTTTGGGCGTTATACCTGTTGTGTCAGTTTTTTCAGGTATAGCGCCCAAAAACTGGACGCTATACATAATTTTTTTTTAATGTATAACGTCCAGTTTTTGGGCGCTATACATTAATTTTTTTTCTTTTATGTATAGCGCCCAAAAACTGGACGCTATACCTTAACGACAAAAGTTACCGTTAAGGTATAGCGCCCAGTTTTTGGGCGTTATACATAAAAGAAAAAAAATTAATGTATAGCGCCCAAAAACTGGACGCTATACCTTAACGACAAAAGTTACCGTTAAGGTATAGCGCCCAGTTTTTGGGCGTTATATATAGATCTGTTTTTTTTTTTTACATTTATTAATGTTCTTTATGTCCAAAACAATAATATTTTAGTTCCGGACTCCATTTTTGCACCCTCAATATAACTACTTTTTGAATATATACGTTTTTATATCATGTTGTTAATTTTTTTGTCAGAATATAATGTGACAAATGACATAATTAATTTTTTTACAAAATCATAAACAAACAAATTCACTTTGATGTACAATTTTTTTTTTGTCAGGCTTCATTCGGTTGGATCCATTGCCACTTAAATCATACTTCTTCTTTAGCATTGGCAATTTGGCATGGGCAAAGATGAAGATGGCCGTACATTGAGTGAAAGGACAGTTACTGTTTTAGATTTGGAAATACACAACCATATCCAAATATGTTACTTTTGTTGAACCTCATTTCATCATCTACCACTAGCTAGTGTTTGTTCACTTTCTAAAAGAATTGTATTATAATATTTAAAAGCAAAAATTCTTTTTGAACACTAAACAAGTTAAAGCTATTAAAATACCAAGTCAATATATTATTTAGCAGTATTTTTTGTGGGGTAGGAGGAGCCAGTTGGGTATGAGTCCCCTTTCATTTCTTTTGCCTTTATTCATTGTGCATAAAGATTTTATTTGTTGTGGATTAGTTGTATAAATCATCAATCTACTTCTACATGAACGACATAGTGTCACGATTGTTAAGAAATTTAGCTTAAAGTAATAATATAAAATAAGAAAATGGACAAGAATATAGAGAGCAAGAGATGAGAGCTTCTTATTTCTTTTAAGTATTTCAAGTCTATACAATGTGATGCCCAAACCCTCAATTTATAGGATGATATAGGTAATACAAAGGGATTCCATGAACATGGTATTAACTATTGAGATCATGGGGAAAGATCATGGAGGAGGTTATGGAGGTGTGGGAGTCACAACCATAATGGGATGAAGTAGTGGGAGTAATATTTGATTAGTGGACATCCATATAATATATATTTCATAACACTCCCCCTTGGATGTCCACAGATAATGTGCCTCGTTAAAACCTTACTAAGAAAAAACCCTATGGGAAAAAATCTTAGTGAAGGAAAAAGAGTACACATATCTTGTAATACGCATTACTTGCTGCCTCATTAAAAACCTTGCCAGGAAAACCCCGTGGGATAAAACCTTAACCAAGAGAAAAAGAGTACAATGTGTATTTGTCTCCCCCTGATGAAAACATCACTTATTTTCCGGAAACGAATTCCAAGCTTGTATAATAACTTCTATAATGTTGAGATAGTCAATGCCTTAGCGAATTATTTCGGCAAATTATCACTTGAACAAATTTGTTGAACATCTATTTCATCATTCTGTTGATGATTGTGCCTAACAAAGAACTTTGATGAAATATATGATTTATTCTGTCTCCTTCAATATATCCTTCTTTCAATTGAGATAAGCAAACATCAGCGTCTTCACGATTATTGAAATTTTCTCTTCAAAGAAAGGTCACACATTTTATGAAATGATAATATGGCAATTCTCACATACAAATAGATTGTTTTGAAGAACGGATTTCAGAAAATGCCTGCATTTGCATAAACAACAAAACCTTGACACTATTTGTTAGAACAAACAAATCTATATCGATGATTCCTTTTGCAATATAATACTAATAGTATTCCAATATCTTTATATAGGAATTAAACTATATCTCGCTAGTATATTTTTATACTCATGGTTCTAGCAAGATACACAGTGCACCAATTACAGTAAACACAAAAATAAATCATATATGGTTGCTGTAATCCACATAAGGATTTGCTGAAGCTTTATTAATGAATTTCTTGGGAACCTTAATATGCTTCAGAACAGTTTTAATCCTTCAATGAATTTTATATACACATATCAAATTTATCGGGTATTGCCAAACTAAAATCTGAAAGCAATTGTATCCACCACAAGGGAACATATTTTCATATAATCAATGCCAGGACATTTACGTAAAATCTTGTGTTACCCCACTGGCTTTATACTTTCAGGTGTTGGGACTATCAATCCAAAACTCCACGTTTTTCAAGTGAAGTCAATCTTGATTGCGTATTTTTCATTGACCAATCATTTATCTGTCCAAATTCCATGACAGATTTGAGCACAAGATCCTCGTCAATATTAAAAATATTGAGCGCTACATTATATCAATAATATCATCGATGATCATTTTACATCGGTTCCATCATCACACAATAAAGACATAACTTATCGAGATCTCATTATTTTCAGGTACTTGAGCCTCTTCCATGGGGTCTTATAAAGTGTTATCTCATGATGCTCTTACAAAACACTTACCTCCTTAGTATGACCATCTTTATCATTTGCTCCTCTCCTTCTTCAAGGAGTTTTTATCTTTGGAACCGATTTGTCTATTACCCTTCATGCGTTCCATAGACTATGTCCATCATGGACGTTATTCTATTTGGAGCATTAGTAGCTGAAATATAATATTTAGCTTTGGGTCAGCAAATACGCCTGGCAATATTTTGCAAATGAATTATCACTTGAACTTCAAGTTCACATTTTCTTGTACGAGGATCTAGGTACACTCATAATAGTTCATTCCATGATTATTTTTTCAGCTGCCCATTTTCTCCCCCTAATGCTGGGATCACCAACACATTTTCCAACCTTCTTTGGGAACCCATCTTGTGCATTGTGGTGGAACAATTAAATCATATAGAACATCCATATTTCTAGATGGAAATTATTTGGTTCTTGACCCTGAACCAATTGTGATAGGGAGAATTTATCATAACTTGGCTAGATGCGTACAAGTACTGCTGTATGTTAAATAATATATCTCATAACCAATGGTTTAGCTATAATTGGAGGCATACAATTTCTGCTAAACCAAGTTGGATTTAAACCAACAATATCAAGATAAATTATCATAGTTTATATTCTGGAATTGTTTTTTAGTAATTTGAGCAATCAACCTTGCAAAATCCAAACTAAAAGTTGATAACAAACGCACATGTGACCATACAATAGATGCATCTATTAAAATTATATAATAGTAAACGGTCCACATGGCAGGTGACTGGGCTCATATATATATCACCATTTATGCATTCCAATAACTAAGGGATTCAATCCCAACCTTAACTGGTATATCATGAGAATAAGCAGCACAAGAGAATTCTTGAAGAACCTTCTATTTCTTCAATATATGCCAATGTCAACTCTCAATTAGTTTTCGCATCATAATTGAACCGGGATGGCCAACCGGTCATGCCAACTAATATTTATTTTAGTAAATATTTAATTTACTATGTCATGTTATTCCACCATCATGCTTATACATCTGTAGTACAAATAAAAAATAATCGGGTAACCGTTTCATATTTTTCCGGTATGATTATAGTAATATGAAGATATTCAATCTTCCTTTCATTTATAGTCACAAATGCCAACCACTTTGGCTAATATGTTAAAATTTCTTTTGAGACTTACTAATATATTAATGTCAAGAACAATTTTATTAATCCGGGTAGTAACGAATTCGCTCTTTCGAAGCTCTTAATTGATTTGTACTACAAAATCTTTTGTCACTCCATCCATATGGTGAATATCTCCTTCACGGAGAGAATTATATTATAATAATTTTCATGGTCGAAATTATCATAAGCAAAACCATTTCTTGCTTTACGTTTGCCTTTAATAACTTTTATAAAGCATGTCATAATATTTTTGGCGTACCACATGTACGCGACCAATGACATATATATGTAACCACATTGTAATATTCATTATCTTTATTTCTATAAAACCTCCCTTAGAGGTGAGTTGTTGTATTTATACAACCATGCATAAGCATATTCTTATGCATATTTTTCATCACATATATATTTCAACATTTACTTTCAGGAATGAGCATTTACAATGCTTATCACAAGTCACATTGTTAGGGAATGTACTATAATCATGTGAACATGTCTCATATTAATCGACCCACAATGATACATATTTTCTTCATCGTTGAAGGATTATCTTGAGAACTTATTGTCTCCTTTTTACAATTACCATAATGATGACCGTTACTATTTGATCTTTGGCACGCCCACGTTCATTGGTCAACCATTTGTCTTTATTTAGACTTATTATGCATCGCTATCACATTCACTTCAAGAATGGAGCAAATCAAGTGGGACAAGTTTCATGCCTTTTCATGAAATAACATTATATTTCTTTAGTCATCATTATATCATCAATATGGTGCATTGGGACTCAAACTAATGTCTTACCCATATAAAGGCATGTTAGGCCATATTTAGTTGGGACACGAATCCAACTCTTACAATCATGGAGCATCAGGACTCAAAACCCGATGTCTTACCCTCATGGCGCGTTGAGACTTGAACCTACAGTCTTATCCTTATATAACGTTTATCCCAAATTGTCTGATTCACTTCAAGGAATGAAATATAATTTTACATAGTTATAAATTCAAACTTTAGGAAGTTTAACATAGTAAAACACTATCATAAAAATAAGTGAATTTTGATAAGAAATATTATCAACGATAACAGTGCATAATAAGTCTAAGTGGACTCACCTTTGAGCCTTTCATGATATACTACTTTATAATAATCAGTTCTTTTTGCCCGAACTTTAATGAAATCTTACATTGATCTTTTTGACGAACAACCACATGATCAAATATAAGGAATGAAACAATCTTAGTTATATAAAATTTATTTTGACCACAACATAAATTTAAATTTATATTATTTGTATAAGATTAATTAGAAACCTTCTCAATAGTTAACAGTTTCATAATCTTGGCTTGCAAACTGTCAGAGCAGTACATATGGGGGATGATGTCAAGGCATTGTAATATGCTCTTGTTTGTCACTCTAAAGCAAGTACTCCATATGTATACATATGCACAAATGAAACTAAATTGTTAAGTAACACAAATTAAACCAAGTCTTAAATATTAACGTAAGTTAATTGCAGATTCATTGCAACTTAAAAATGATACTCCCTGTATAATAGAAGCAAACACAACATTGATATGGTAATGAAATGTCCAGATTTTCACAGGCTCAACCAAATTGATTCAAGGTTGTAGCTCCCATGGAAGGCTTTCATCTCTTTTCGTAGATGATGATAAAAACAAAAAATAGAGCTCTCGTGCTGATAACGTGTTAAGAAACTTAGCTCAAAGTAATAATATAAAACAAGAAAATAGACAAGAATGTAGAGAGTAAGATATGTGAGCTTCTTATTTCTTTCAAGTGTTTCAATTATATACAATGTGATGCCCAAACCCTCTATTTATAGGATGATATAGGTAATACAAAGGGATTCCATGAATATGGTATTAACTATTGAGATCATGGAGGAGGTTATGGAGGTGTGGGAGTTACAACCATAATGATATGAAGTAGTAGAAGTAATATTTGATTAGTGTACATCCATATAATATATATTTCATAACAACGACTCACTTTTAAACTAGTTGAAGTTAGTTGTACTATCTTAATATCCGTTTCGCTATGTTCGGACTCATATCATTTTGCTAATCAATAATTTATCTAGTTGGATAACGTATTGACTATCTAAAATTTAATACTAATTCTTTAAATTTCACATATATATTTACACTGTCATTAACCTCCACCTAAACTTGAAAGATTCTTGCCTGTATACGGTTAAAATCGGGCCCATCCGATTTTATTATTTGACCGAGATAGGAAGGTTGCATCAAAGGCCGACCTCGTAACGAAACAAAATAAATCACGAGGATAAGGTACCAAGTTCAGAATCGAGGTACCTGTCGAGATCGAGGCTAGTAGCGATCGAAGCCAAATGAGACAGACATCGAGTAAGATCGAAGATAGCACAATAACAGAAAGGCGAGATATCCGTGACTGGTCGAGGATCATGGCGTAAATCTCGGGAAATATCAAATCCAAAACGCTTAATTGGCCATGTATACGGTAAAAATCGAGGCTACCCGATTTCACTATTTGATCGAGATTGGGACATTGCTTCGAAGAGATGAGATATTGGGTCCGAAATCGAAGCCTCTTTCTGGATCGAGGTCGCTATTAATCGAAGCCAGAAGAGATAGAATTCGAGTAATATCGGGATAGCTTTGAAACGGAAAGAGCGAGACATCCGTGATTGGTCGAGGATCATGGTGTGAATCTCAGAACAGATCAAATCAGCAGCGGTTAAGCAACTGTTTATACGATTTCCTTATGTAATTAGAAGTATACCATAATTAGGATTTCTCAACTATATAAATAGGAATTCCAGTCATTTGTAATCACCATTGTTCACTGAGAAAAAGCTATACAATCACTTTTTTTCTTGCTTATTGTTCTGCTTACTGTTCATCAGAATTATGTTATCTTAATCATTTTTGTACTACTATTGCCCCGCCCTTTTTTCTCGTGAAACCGGGTTTCGACACGTGACAACTATTTTAAGGAAGAGTGTTAAAAGAGAGAGTCGTCACCTAACGAATTAAGGTGCGTTAGGGAACCTATTTGCATATAACTATGGATTAACCAGTTGCATCACCAAAGATCGGGTAAGGGATCAAATTACCTTGAGGAGAAAGTGTTGGACACTCCTCTAGATCCACAACGAAGGGTTCCGGCCAAACTCGAATTATATGAATTAGTCTAAGAGTAGAGACAAAATTTGGACAAATAAAATGATTGACTTTAAAACAAAGGTGGGTGGGGTGGGGGTCCTAAGTTTTTTAGCCTAAAGGATCATTCCGTGCAATATAAATATTACTTCGTAACTCCCTCGAGGTGGGGTGTTACTCGTATTATTCAGCGGGCACAGACTATCATCTCCTGCTAACTGATTACTATCTTTAAGTTGTTTACCTAAAGCGCACTAATTGATTCTAAATCGTACCATATGCGTGCACTACCCGTCCCATGCCTATGGTCCAGGAGGCATTTGGACCTCTATCTCGGGGTGGTTCTAGACTTTAACTTAGGTTTCTCAAATGGATAAAAACTAGGCAACATACAAAAGAACTTGGGCTTTCACGTATAATCAAATAAGGGCTCAAGTTAGCCTCCGCGCTTAGACAACAAATGCACGCAAAGCTGATTAGCATTGACAGTTGCAGATTTTAAGGTTGCAGAAAACTATAGGCATGATACCTATGTGATTCTGGATTTTATTAGCGGGTGGTTTCATGTGGAAGCCCTTTATCTTAATACAATTTCTAAAGCCTACATAATTGCCTACTGATTATAAGCATAAGATATTAAACCTATAGGCATGATGTCTAGGTGATTCGCGTAATAACTAACAATGGTAATCACATGAATATGTTCATAATTATTTAATCGAGTCCTATAGGCATGATGTCTAGTAATGATAATCAACACAGTGTCGAAAAACTCTTAACGAAACGAGCAGGGCGATAACTAAAACTGATTTAGATCCTATAGGCATGATTTCTATAATTAGAACTGATTTTAGATCCTATAGGTATGATTTCTATAATTTGTAGATTGGGTAGCATGTAAACAGAATCTTATACGCACATTGAGATATTAATCATTCTATACCTTATATGCATGATTTCTAACAGGTGGAAGTAGAGCATATTTGAACCAAATAGAGAATCTATATGTAGGATTTTTAATACACATTTGAGCAAGATAGGATACCTATAGGCAGGATACTTTAATAACTTAAGAGCAACGCATTTTGAGTAAAGTAGAATATCTATAGGCAGGATTTCTAACACATGGCAGTTAAACATGTTTGAGCATAATAACACATTTTGAGCTAAGTAATGAACTTATAGGCAGGATTTCTACCCATTCCAATGCAAGTATAAGATAAAACCCTCTTTCCCAATTTTACTAATACCCCAAAATGTTATTACAAGAATTATTACAGACCAAGAATGAATGGAGTAAATTACAAAGTAGAACAACTATAGGGAGCCTACATCAGGCCCAAAGATACACCTGGACAGGCCAGGTCTTCATTCCCATGGTTCATAATAACCCAGAAATTACATATTCATGGACATAAGACAGACAAGAATTGAGTGATTCACCCAGTGGGCATAAAACAGAGTTGAACATATAGAACCAAGACCCTAGTGTGTCAGAGTTTCCAAAGGCTTCAAGAACCCAGGGCAGTGCTCACACTAGGGAGGTTAATCAGAGATAATTCATAGGAAAGACTAGGGGCCAAGTCCTAGTATGTTAGAGTTCACAAGGGTCTCAAATAAACCCCGAGCAGTGCTCACAATAGGGAGGCCAAAGGGCAGAGCCTAAGCAGCCTCGGCTTTCATCCGGCTAAGAATATGAATTCAAAGGGACCGTACAGTAGAGGAATAGAATGAGGTTAAGGGATCCCACTAAAAGACCTAATCAAATTGAACATATAAAAACAAATAACAGACATGCTTAAACTTAAGGCAAACTTAACCAAGTTTCAGGAAATAAATTCAATCACATGTTAACAAGACAAGTTACAAGGAAAATTTATAGCGATAAAAGAGAATTCAGATTAGGCTAAGTGCAGAAACTAGTATCACAAGAAAAAATCATATCAATTGGCAATAAACCATAAAATGCTAAAAACTAATTAGGGCAATTACTGGAGAAATCAAGACATGATGAAACAGGATCAAACAAGCTACATTGCAACTATTTCAGGAACATACTTGTTATTCTTTTAACGAATACATTCATACTTAGTCAACTAATCCATAGAAAGGGGGTATGAGTACATGTTCAGATAGCAGTTCTAAACAGGAGAGGGGTGACTATCAATAACATATAGACTAAGTAGAATTAAGAGAATATCAATTCAGGTCTAAACACATCTCAAACGTAATTGCATTTAGGTTAGCAGAGTCTAAATTGAAGTAACATATCTGCCAAAATGGCAGATAAATCAGAATGAAATAACAAAGACTTGGTAACTCACTAGTTAAAAAGAAACAAGAAAGAAAGGATCGGAATTCCACAGTATTGTGAATATCACCAAAAGAGAAAGAACCCAGAATTTCTGGCCTTGGCTTTCAGCCGGCCAGGAACTAGAGTACATAACAAGATTATTCAAGAGCAAAGAGCACACAAATTAGTTTTTTTGTAGTTTTATTGATAATTTTTTCGAACTGTTTCAAAGGGGAGTGGGGAGGGGTTTATATAGCATAGGAATTGAACATATAAACATGGAAATAATTAGTCAAACACTTGGAAGGAAAGTATTAAAAATCAGTAAGGAAGGAAAAATTTTAAACCCTAATTATTTGGTAAAATACACAAATCGGCATAAATAAAAGGCAAAAGAATCACATACTGCATAGAATAAGATGAACATAGACAGGAATACTATTCAAAATCAAAGAATTGAACCAGATTTGGTTCGATTTAAAAGAATCTGAAACCCTAATTTAGAGTAGGTAAAAAAATCGGCAGGAATAGAAAAATTTAAACATAATAGAGTGAATATAGACGAGATAATACTTAAAATCAAAGGCTTGAACCAATTTTGGTTCGAATCTAAGCAAATATGTAAACCCTAGCCTTAGGGTTAAATACAAATCAACAAATTATGAACAAATCCGACTCACACGGTGTAGAATAAATGTGTGTGGACTCAATATCATCCATATTTAAGAGACAGAAGTCAATCGGACAGAATCAAAGTAAGAGTACTTGCCATGTTTAGGCAAGTACTAAGTAATTCCGTAGAGAATCACCCAATAATGGAAATACGCTGAAATGGTAAGTGAACGGAAAGAAAATCCCATTAGAAGCGGAATTAGGAGGGGAGTTCTTGTGAGGCGGCGGGCTAGGGTTCTTTAGGGGGGGGGGGGGGGGAGAGAATAGAGAGGCAGCGAGTTTGGATGGAATGGGGTTAGGGTTTGGGGATGGGTTAATTAAATGGGTCGATTGGTTGTGGGTCGTTGATCTATCAACGATCAGGATTTTAATGGAATGGGGTGGGTTAATTAAATGGGTATGGGTAGCTGGTGTTGGGCTTGGGGCAATTGGGCTATGTTTGGGTAGTTAGGTCCGAAATTAGCTATGAAATTAGGGCCATATTTTAAATACCCAATTTTAACAAATAAATAATTTATAAGAAAAGTAAATAAATAACAAAAAAATATTATTTGTGCATGAAAATGATTAAACAATAATTATTTAATATTATAAAAATATAAAAAATCATTTTATGTATAAATAATGTAACTATATAAGCATATGGGCTATTGTTGCAAAAATACGCAATTTGGCCTAAAAAATGCAAATGTAATTATGAGAAATGCACTGAAAATATTTAAAACACCATATTGGTATAAATGATATGTTGAGATGATTAAATCATCATAAAAATAATTTGAGGGTAATTATTGGATATTTATATTATAAAAATGCATATATAGATTGATTTGAAGACTTCAAAAATTATGAAATATTACAAAAATACTTGTGTGCGCTCATAAATCAAAATGATGATGTATATGCATTATTTTGAAAGTATACATACATATACACACACACACACACATATATATATATATATATATATATATATATATATATATACACACACACTTGTGTGCGCTCATAAATCAAAATGATGTTGTATGCGCATTATTTTAAAAGTATACATACGTATACATACATACATACATACATATACATACATACATACATACATACATACATACTGTGATGACCCAAAAGGTCATCCTAAGTAATTCTAGCTAAATCTGTGTTCCGAGGCCCCGAAAGCCTCCGTTAATCTCACCTCGATATGCGTGCGTAGCCCGGGCATGTTGCCGGGAAGCTTTTATGTGAAAACTTGATGAAAGTAGAATTTTATGATAATTGAGTGAATAAAGATGACTTTGGTCAACATTTTTGGTAAACGGACCGGGACCCGTGATGTGACGGTCCCGGAGGGCCCGTAGGAAAATATGGGACTTGGGCGTATGCCCGTAATCGAATTCCGAGGACCCAAGCCCGAGAAATGAATTTTTAAAGAAAATTGTTTTCTGAAAATAATAAAGGATTTTGAAAATGAATTATTATGTGAAAACCGTGTTACCGGGCCCGTATTATGGTTCCGGAGCTCGTAACAGGTTTAATATATGTTATGTGACTTATCTGTGAAATTTGGTGTAAAAAAGACTTGAGATGACGTGTTTCGGATCAAAATCGGAAAAATTAAGCTTTATGAAGTTTTAAGAAAATTCTATGAGTTTTGAGGTTTAATTCCTTATTTTTGATGATATTTTGATGATCAGAATGCTTGAATAAGTCCGTAAGATGATTTGGGAGTCGTGTGTGTTTTTGGTTTTGAGACCCGAGGGCTCGGGTGAGATTCGAGTAGCTAACGGGGTGTAAAAGTCTTGAAACATCTGGTGTTTGGTTGATTTTCTGGTGTCTGGTAGCTTAGTCTATGCGATCGCATAGGTGGAGCTGCGATCGCATAGAGTTGAGAGTGGGGGAGGGGTCTGTTGTCCTCTGCGATCGCATGAATGGGTCCGCGATCGCAGTGTAGGGAGTCCGGATGTTCTGCGATCGCATTCCTTCTTCGCGATCGCGTAGTGTACCAGGGTGACTGGGTGGGGGCTAGGTAGTTCTTCTCTGCGGTCGCATCATTTCCTTCGCGATCGCAGAGGTCTGTGGAGTTAACCTTCCGCGATCGCAGCCTTCCGTTTGCGGTCGCATAGTAGGTATTCCTATAGCTCTGCGATCGCAACCCTTCTTCCGCGATCGCAGAGAACAAAATCGCCCAGTTAATTCCTTAAGTCAAAAATAGAATACTTACACGGGATTTTTAATAATTCACCAACTTCTTCTTCCCCAAGACCCCATAGGCGATTCCTAAGCTAGTTCTCCTCCATAACCAATTGGGTAAGTGATTCTAACACTAATTTCTCCCATTTTACTTCCATAATCACTAGAAATCTAGGCCTAAAATCATAAAATCAAGTAGAAATTAGGGGTTTTGGATAGAGTTAGGTTTTTGGGAAATTTGGGTGATTCAACCTCAACTTGGGGTCGGATCTTGAAACAAATCATATATTTGAACTCGTGGGGTTATGGGTCATATATTCCTTAAGTCAAAAATAGAATACTTACACGGGAGACCCTTGCCGGGCATTTATTGAGTTATTAATTAATATTTTTCCCCTTGCCGGGTGTTTTGAACTGTCAATTTCCACTATGCTGTACTCCTTGCCATTATATATGTTATTGTTTGGTGAGGAAGAGTGTAAAGCACGAAGGGTGATACCGTGCCATGATATCTGATTACATTGCATAGTGAGGAAGAGTGTAAAACACGAAGGGTGATGCCGTGCCATGATTCATATTGATTATAATCACGAAGGTTAATGTCGTGCCATGACTTTTATTGATTATAAGCACGAATGTTAATGCCGTGCCATGTTACATTGTACATTGCATTGTGAGGAAGAGAGTAAAAGCACGAAGGGTGATGCCGTGCCATGATATTTGATTACATTGCATAGTGAGGAATAGTGTAAAGCACGAAGGGTGATGCCGTGCCATGATTTTATTGATTATAAGCACGAAGGTAAATGCCGTGCCATGATTTTATTGATTATACGCACGAAGGTAAATGCCGTGCCATGATTCATTGTACATTGCATTGTGAGGAAGAGAGTAAAAGCACGAAGGGTGATGCCGTGCCATGATATTTGATTACATTGCATTGTGAGGAAGAGAGTAAAAGCACGAAGGGTGATGCCGTGCCATTGTTTACTTTTCTGACATTTATATTGTTTCGTTGTCGATTATGTTGGATTGTTTCTCTGGATCACTTCTATCTGTCGATGTGACTGCTTTATTTCACTTGTCCCCCCTTTACTGCTCCCGTATCCCCTACTTGCCGGTTTATCTCCTGCCTTGTGTTATTTCCTGTTACCTGCTGATCAATAGGACAGGTTATCGTTATTGTCAAGTCTAGCCTCGTCACTACTTCGACCGAGGTTAGGCTCGGCACTTACTCAGTACATGGGGTCGGTTGTACTGATGCTACACTGCACTTCTTAATGTTGTGCAGATCACGCATCCGGACCCAGTGGACCGCATTGAGGGAGTCACCTTCAGTCCACCCAGAGCTTCAAGGTATACCCGCTGGCGTTCGTGGGCCTTGGTGTCTCTCCTGCATTTGGATTCCTCATTGTCTTACTTTTTCTCCTAGTTTCAAGACAATTATATATTTCTTTTCAGACTCTGTATTTAGCACTCAGTTTAGATAGTCCGTGAGGTTGTGACACCCCGGTTTTGGGATTATGCGATGCTGTTATCTTTACTATGTCATTACGCATTTTCAGAGTATGGTTACATTTCCGCTGTTAAAGTTATGAAGTATGTTGGTTATTTCAGTTAAGATTTGAAGGGTATTAAATTTTACTACTGTTGGATTGATTTAAAAATATTATCGTGTAGTTTACGTTGGCTTGTCTAGCGGGTTCAACATTAGGCGCAGTCATGGCCCGAAGGTGGGATTTCGGGTCGTGACACATACATACATACATATACACACACACACACACACACACACACACATATATATATATATATATATTAAAAAAATGAGGGAAAAATTGGGTATCAACAGCTATCACCTCGAGAATACACCATTTCGAGGTCGAGGCTTAGTTTGCATACTGGTTTGATTTATTTTACAGTTTAATTCAGTCATTTACTTTCTCGTTTATTAATTGGTATTGAGTAAAATCACATATCCTTAAAACCGCAATATAAGTTTAATTGTTACCCAAATTTTAGGGTAAACAGTTTGGCGCCCACCATGGGGCTAAGGATAATAGTGATTATTCAATACTGATTCTGATAACACACACTACTTTATGCTTGTTCTTGTCAAGTATTTTTGCTTTTAGGTTAAAAACATGTCAAACTCACAAACCGCACCCACACATGGTGATAATGGCCTCGGATTTCACGGGGGAAACGACAATGTAATTGCTCTAGGGGTCGAGGTGCCACAAGTTAATCTCGGGGGAGCATCGGTTGCCAACCCAGTCGACGTCAGTTCACACATTACTTTGAATGCAAATCTAGTCGTGGACCCTGAAGGGAGTGTACACAGAGAAGGCTGATCCGGTGGTCAAGATACACAGGGTGGAGGAGTTAGAGGAGTCAGTTTCCAAGTGATATTCGAAATGCTACAGGCTCAACAAGCCGCTATCGCACAAATACAAAATCAAATCGAACTCCGAATGAGGTCAAATCGGAAGCCGCCCGCCGAACTGAGCCAGTAACAGAAAGGCCGAATGCTAGTGAATCAGAGACAGACCCCGTGATAATGAAGATGCTCGAGGAGCTCACCAAACGAGTTGAGTCGGGAGAGAAAAAAATTGAGGCAAATGATAAGAAAGTGGAAAGGTACAACTCCTGAGTTGATCAGATATCGGGGGCACCGCCAATTTTGAAAGGGATGGATTCAAAGAAATTTGTACAGAAGCCGTTTCCTCCAAGTGCGGATCCGAAGCCCATTCCCAAAAAGTTTTGTATTTCGGATATACCCAAGTACAATGGGACCACTGATACCAACGAGCATGAAACCTCCTATACATGCACCATCAAAGGTAACGATCTGGAAGATGATAAGATCGAATGTGTTCTATTGAAGAAGTTCATAGAGAATTTATCGAAAGGGGAAATGATTTGGTACCACAATCTACCGTCAAATTCCATTGACTCATTTTCCATGTTAGGGGATTCTTTCGTAAAGGCACATGTCGGGGTCATAAAAGTTGCGACGAGGAAATCGAACCTTTTCAAAGTAAAACAGAAGGATAATGAAATGCTTATGGAGTTCATGTCTCGATTCCAAATCGAACACATGGAATTGCCACTGGTCATAGATGATTGGGCTGTTCAAGCCTTCACTCAGGGGTTGAATGAACGAAGTTCGATAACATCATGTCAACTTAAGCAGAACTTGATCGAATATCCGACGATAACCTGGGCTGATATACATAATCGGTACCAGTCGAAGATCAGAGTCGAAGATGACCAATTAGGAACTCCTGCCGGTTCCGTATATCCGATCAAGTCCGCATCCAGGAAATCAGAGAGATATCGATAGGTAATCTTGGTCGAACAAAGACCGACATCAACCATACATCGCAGATCGCAAGAATGGCAGTTCTGGACACATTTCAACCCGAAATGATCGAAGAAGTGATCGAGGACAAAGTTCTTGGTTACTTATGAGCAAAAGTGGTTTTGATAAGCATGACGATCCCATAGAGGCACCTCGATTTTCGGAGTATATTTTTAATGTCGACGCAGTTGGAAGAATCAAAGATACTAGATAGCCCAGGACCATATAGACCGATCGTTCCCAATGAAACCCCAATCAGATGTGTATATATCATGGCACACATGGCCACAGAACTGAGGATTGTAGGCAATTAAGAGAGGAGGTAGCCCGTCTATTCAAGGAGGGTCACTTTCGGGAGTTCTTAAGTGATCGAGCCAAGAATCATTTTACAGAAAGGGATGCCACCAGGAAAAATGAGCAGGAAGATCCATAGCATGTGATCCATATGATCGTTGGCGGGGTCGATATTCCACAAGATTCCGTGTTCAAACGCACTAAAGTATCAATTACTAGGGGAAAATGGACCCGAGATTATGTGTCAAAAGGCACCGTATCATTCAACGATGAGGAAGCAAAAGGAATTTCTCAACCCCACAACGACACTCTGGTAATTTCTATATTTATGAGTAAAGTTCAAGTTAAGCGTGTTTTAGTAGATCTAGGTAGATCAACAAATATCATCTGATCGAGGGTCGTGGAGCAGCTCAACCTACAAGACCAAATCGTTCCCGCAACTTGGGTCCTGAACGGTTTCAACATGGACAACAAACTGACTAAAAGAGAGATTGTTTTACCGGTTAACGGGGATGGAACTATTCAAGAAACCAAGTTCCATGTAATCGAGGGCGACATGAGGTATAATGCCCTACTCGACAGGGCCTGGATTCACAATATGAGGGCAGTTCCTTCGACTCTCCACCAAATGATGAAGTTCCCGACACCGAAATGAGTGAAAACAGTATATGGGGAACAACATACTATGTAGGAAATGTTTGCGGTCGATGAGTTGATACCAATATCAGCACTTTCAAAGTCAAAAGGATCAGACGTCAAAGGAAAATAAGAGGCCAAATAGCAACCACAGCCACCGGCCTCGATTGAATCAGAAAAGCAGGAATGGAAGAAGAATATGATGATTATTGGATCCCTCGAACCTTCATTATTCTCGAAGATTCAAACGCCACCAAATCAACAGTCGAAGAGCTGGAACATGTTATATTGATTGAGTACCTGCCCGACGAAAGGTATACCTGGGTACGGGGCTAACCCCCTAACTCAGAAAGAAACTCATTAAATTTATTATTGATACTATTGATTGTTTTTCTTGGTCCCACTTAGACATGACATGGATCCTACCAGAGATAACAACACATCGATTGAGTCTGGACTCGAATTTCAGGCCAGTGAATTAAATAAGAAGGCCCCAGTCCGAGGTAAAACACACATTCATCAAGGACGAGGTAACTAAACTTCTCAAAATAGGATCCATTGGAGAAGTAAAATATCCCAAATGGTTAGCAAATGTAGTCGTAGTCCCTAAAAAAGGGAACAAACTTAGGATGTGTGTAGATGATAAAGATTTAAACAAGGCATGCCCCAAAGACTCTTTTCCTCTGCCTAACATCGATCGCATGATCGATTCCACGTCTAGTCACGAGACCCTTAGTTTTCTTGACACCTACTCCAGGTATAATCAAATTCAAATGAACCCAGAGGATTAAGAAAAGACTTCATTCATTACTAAGTATGACACGTATTGCTATAACATAATGCCTTTTGGGCTAAAAAATGCAGGTGCTACCTACCAATGCCTAGTAAATAAAATGTTCCAAGAATAAATAGGTAAGTCAATGGAAGTCTATATTGATGATATGATAGTTAAGTCCCTAGGCACTGAGGACCATTTTAACATTTGCAGGAAACATTCAAGATATTGAGAAAATACAGCATGAAGCTCAACACCAAAAATGTGCTTACAGGGTCGTTTCAGGCAAGTTCCTCGGCTTTATGGTGTTAAATCGGGGGATCGAGATCAACCCCGATAAAATCAAGGCTATCAAAGACATCACATGCATTGACAACGTTAAAGCTGTACCAAGGCTAACAGGGAGGATAACTGCCTTAGGTCGATTCATCTCGAGATCGCCAGATCGGAGCCATAGTTTCTTCTCACTACTCAAAAAGAAGAACAATTTCACATGGACCCTGGAATGTCAGCTGGAGTTAGAAGAATTAAAATGATACCTCTCGAGCCCACTGTTGCTTTATACTCCAAAGGTAGACGAAAAGCTCTACTTATACTTAGTGGTCTTTGAAATCGCGGTAAGTGGTGTCCTAGTACGAGAAGAGCAAGGTACGCAATTTCCTGTTTATTATATAAGTTGAACTCTAGGAGAAACATAAACTCGATATCCACACTTAGAAAAATTGGCACTTGCTCTAATAAGTGCCTCTAAGAAGCTAAAACCGTATTTCAATGTCACCCAATATGTGTGATAACCACTTACCCGCTTCGTAATGTTTTGTATAAGATCAAACTGTCGGGTCGATTGGACAAATGGGCCGTCGAACTTAGTTGGTATGATATCGAATATCAACCCCGAACGGCCATCAGGTCTCAAATTTTAGAAGACTTCGTGGCCGACTTCACGCCAGCCCTCGTACCTGAAGTCGAAAGGGAACTTTTGTTAAAATCGGTTACATCATCGAGGGTGTGGACCCTTTTTACAGACGGCGCTTCGAATCTGAAAGGGTCCGGGCTAGGCATCATTTTGAAGCCGCCCACGGGAAACACTATTAGGCAATCCATCAAAACTTCTAAGTTGACTAACAACGAGGCCGAGTATGAGGCCATGATTGCATGTATCGAACTAGCTAAAAGCTTGGGAGCGGAAGTTATCGATGCCAAATGCGTCTCCCTACTGGTAGTAAACCAAGTAAACAGAACCTTCGAGGTTCTAGAGAATAGAATGCAAAGGTATTTGGATAAGTTGCAGGTGACATTACATCGTTTTAAAGAATGGACTTTGCAACATGTACCTCGAGATCAAAATAGCAAGGCCGATGCCCTTGCAAACCTAGGATCATCAGTCGAGGATGACGAAATCAACTCGGGGACTGCCATCCAACTCTCGAAGTCAGTAATAGAAGAAGGCCACACCGAAATAAACTCCACGAGCCTAGATTGGGATTGGATAAATAAATATATTGAGTATTTGAAAAATGTAAATCTCCCGTCATACCCAAAGGAATCAAGGACTCTACGAATAAAAGCTGCCCGAATCACATTGGCTGAGGATGGAATATTATACAAGAGGATGTTTGATAAACCGTTAGTAGTATGCCGTGGACCGGGGGACACTGATTATATCCTACGAGAAGTTCACGAGGGTACTTGTGGGAACCACTCTGGTTCCGATTCACTAGTTCACAAAATCATCATAGCAGGGTACTATTGGGCTAGTATGGAAAAAGACATTTAAAGAATTTGTTCGAAATGGTGATAAGTGTCAAAGGTATGCACCGATGATGCACCAACCCGGAGGGAAACTTCATTCAGTCCTATCCCCATGGCCATTTGTGAAATGGGGGATGGATATCGTCGTCCCTCTACCATCGGCCCCAGGTAAAGTTAAGTTCATTTTATTTATGATTGACTATTTCTCTAAATGGGTTGAAGCACAGACCTTTGATAAAGTCAGAGAAAATGAAGTTATAGACTTCATCTGGGATCACATTATATGCTGATTCGGGATACAGGCTGACATTGTATGCGACAATGGAAAATAATTCATCGGTAGCAGAATAACAAATTTTCTCGAAGATCACAAAATAAAGAGGATCTTATGGACACCGTATCATCCAAGCGAAAACGGGCATGCCGAATCGACAAACAAGACCATCACTCAGAATCTAAAGAACAGATTGAACGACGCCAAGGGAAAATGGAGTGAAATTGTACCCGTAAGTCCTTTAGGCATATCGAACAACATCAAAGTCCAATACAGGGGCAACGCTGTTCTCCTTAGTATATTTCTATGAAGCCTTGATCCCGGTCGAAGTCGGGGAACCCAGCGCCAGATTTTGAGTCGAATAACGAGGCTATGAGTACGAGTCTCAAACTATTGGATGAAAAACGAGAAGCCTCCCTCATTCGAATGGCCGCTAAAAATAACATATCGAAAGGTATTATAATCGGAGGACCAACCTTCGCCAATTCAGAATCGGGGACTTGGTTCTTGATGAGTGGTGATTTTACCACTCATTATAGCCTTTTTTCGTTAGATTTTACATCCTTTAATGATAACTTGAGGTCGTTTATAGCGTGTGATTTCTCGAATTTCAGGGAAATGATGCCATGAAGTGGTTGGTGTTGAATTGGAGTGAAGTTGAGAAAAAAGTGGTGAAAATTGTAGAAAACTTCCAGTGATTCCGCACCTGCGGACTCAGGGCCGCTGGTGCGACTTCGCACCTGCAGAGGATGAACCGCACTTGCGAAGAAGAGCTAGTCTGGATAACAACTGCACCTGCGATGTCATCCACGCATGCGGAACCGCAGGTGCGGCCTTTGATCCGTATCTGCGAAAATGACCCAAGAAACCAAGACTCGCACCTGCGATTGGAATTTCGCCCATGCGGAACCGCACCTACGATGATTCTTCCGCAAGTGCGGTCAACGGGCATCAGGTCTGGACAAAGATGTAAAATCACATTTTTCATTCCCAACTCACATATAATCGACCTAGCAGATCTTTTGGCATATCTTTGGCTTTGTAAATATATTTTTGAGAGAGAAGAACAAGTCTTGAAGCTAGGGTTTGCACACACACTTGGGCTGTGAAGATTTCACTCTTGTGGTTAAGGTTTTCTTACCTATTTATGTTTGTTTCTTCATTTCCTTGTTTTGTATTGAATATTTAAGTGTGCAGTTTTTATTTCCAACACTTGAATCTTGTTTATGGGAATTTACATATTTAAAGTGTGGACTAAATACCTTGTTGTGCTTATGTATTGAATGATTATTATATTTATGAAGTGAGTTATTATTTCTTTAATTATTCTTGTTCTTTAATGTTTCCAAAGGGATTATCTAACCCTAGGACTCGCCCATTAACTCCGAATTAATTTTGGAAAAGATAATTTGGGGTTGGAAAAGATTAATTAACAAGAACTTGAGGCTTTAATCCTCATTTTATAGATTCTACCTAGGGATAATATTGAACTACTTGTAGCCATACCCGGAAGTGCTTAATCTCCTAATTGGGTTAGGAATAATTCAATTAGGAACCGCCCATGCGGAACCGCACCTGTGATGATTCTTCCGCAGGTGCGGTCAACGGGCATCATGT
Source organism: Nicotiana undulata (assembly GCA_005239495.1). NCBI lineage: Eukaryota > Viridiplantae > Streptophyta > Magnoliopsida > Solanales > Solanaceae > Nicotiana > Nicotiana undulata. The sequence continues at coordinate 46,435 of ML269785.1, forward strand.
CTGGACAAAGATGTAAAATCACATTTTTCATTCCCAACTCACATATACTCGACCTAGCAGATCTTTTGGCATATCTTTGGCTTTGTAAATATATTTTTGAGAGAGAAGAACAAGTCTTGAAGCTAGGGTTTGCACACACACTTGGGTTGTGAAGATTTACCTCTTGTGGTTAAGGTTTTCTTACCCATTTATGTTTATTTCTTCATTTCCTTATTTTGTATTGAATATTTAAGTGTGTAGTATTTATTTCCAACACTTGAATCTTGTTTATGGGAATTTACATATTTAAAGTATGGATTAAATACCTTGTTGTGCTTATGTATTGAATGATTTTATTATATTTTTGAAGTGAGTTATTGTTTGTTTAATTATTCTTGTCCTTTAATGTTTCCAAATGGATTAGCTAACCCTAGGACTCGCCCATTAACTCCGAATTAATTTTTGGAAAAGATAATTTGGGGTTGGGAAAGATTAATTAACAAGAACTTGAGGCTTTAATCCTCATTTTATAGATTCTACCTAGGGATAGGATTGAACTACTTGTAGCCATACCCGGAAGTGCTTAATCTCCTAATTGGGTTAGGAATAATTCAATTAGGAATTCTTGTTAGTCTTTGGGAAAATCTACAGAGAAATCACCCTGAACACTCGAGACCCTAAAACTCTGCCCAAATTGGGAGGGACCATATCAAATCTTTGGTATCGTCTAAAAGGGATCCTACAAGCTTGGCACGATAAACGGCGAGCAACTACCAAGCAATTGGAATATCTCACTCCTCAAATGATATTATTGTTAAGGTATGACCTTCTTCCTTTTCATTAACATTTTACACTAACTTATTTTCAGGTGTTCGAGCGAAGGTATCGAAGTTTTCATCAAGCAGGAAGATATTAGGATCTTAAAGCACGCGTTGCACTCTTTTTCCCTTCGACTGGTTTTATCCCAAATGGATTTCGGCAAGGTTGTTTACCTTGAAAATGGTAATTACAATTAAATTTAATTTGTGATTCTAAAAATATGTGATATATTTTTAATACTAGTTTTTAGGCAATAGATGCTAGGTGTGAGTTAAAGACACAAGGTAAAAATGATTGAGAATTGAGATGGGAAAACCAGACTGCCTAGAATCAGGGGCCTCGAGTCGGCCGAGATAGGACCTCGAGGTCGAGGTTCGGTGCTAGCAGTGGACCGTCGATGAAACTATAACAACTCTATGGGCCTTGAAGGCGGCTATTTATGATCAATGATGAGTAATAAATGAAGAACAATAAATGAAAACATAATAAATGTTAGTAATAAATCATTAAAGAGACAATAGAGGATGTTTGAGTTAGAGAGCAGAAAATGTTTCTGTATTCAATATCATGTGTGCAAAAAATGATAAAGGACCCATTTTTATACGATAGGAGGGGTGGAGGGGGGGGGGATCCCAACATAGTACATAATCATTTATTACATAGATATACAACTTGTACAACTATTTAATATCACGGTAAGGACTTGTACTATTCTTGCAGACCTGGTCAACTTCAGTCATGTGTCTTTCGGGAGTTTCCCTCTTGTCTACGGCTGCTTCCGATTTGTGTTGCCCCGAGGTCGAGCATAGGGGACACTCGGAGTCTAATCCTCGAGCTGTGACTCGAGTCTTATACATGCGTACAGTGGAAATCCATAATAGTCGTAAACTCGGTCTCTCCGATTTTAGCCGTATACAGATATTCCTCGCATTTCTTAGAGTGAAATGATAAGAAACAGTCTTGAACTCCTACCTCTTTGATACTCCCATCATGACGTCAACCTCATCAGAGCATTAAATGACATGACTCAAAGGCTGCATAGAGGTCATCGTCAACACAATTGTCGAGAATCCAACGAACTATTTTGGTTCGACTTTCCAACTTCTCAAATATTTCCCAAACGACTTCTATAAATACCCTAAATGCTTTCCATTTATACTTTTACAATCATCTTCAAGTTTTTAGAGCTAATTCCATCACTTACTGTATTCATCTCCCTTCTGTGCTTGCTTCTTCACCTCCATTCTCAGGGACTTTGTTATAGTCATGGCAAAGACTTCCAAAATGGTACCCCAGAAAGAAGGAACCACTTCTTCTTCACGCCCGTACAATGGCAAATCAAAAACGCCAGCGAGTATCGAGCAATTCATCCCTAGTGACTTTGATACAATTTCAGATCTTACCATCGATAGACCTCCTTCCACACCGGGCCGATGTGAGCCCATGTCATGATATATCAACGTAATACCTAAAGTGGAGAGAGTAAAAACACACTGCCGCTGAGGGGAGGCAGTACAAATAGAAATCCCCAAAGCCGAGGAAAGCATAGTCACATACAAAACTGGCTTCCTCAACGTCTACACGTACCCCTTCACTTTAGGTCCTGTAGATTATTTCTCTATTTCACCGATAGGCCCGGTGATTCTTAATTTTTGCCACCAGTACCGAGTAACACTCGGTCAAATATATCCTTCTTTCTGGAGGATTGTGTACATGCTCTGCTATTTCACTAACGGGATCGAGGGGATGACCTTCACCCTTGACCACTTAATAAGATTTTATAGACCCTCTCTTCCGAGGGGGTTTAATCAAGCTACAACATCGGTCTGCAAAGACGTTCTTTGCGAGCATCGATGAGGAAAAGGATCGGGGATGGATGAGCCGGTTCATCAGAGTATGAATCTCAGACATCATCCCCGACGATAGGATGCCTTTCCCGGAGGAATGGAACATGAGGCGTAAGTACTACTACCTCACACATATTTTATTTCCCCTTATTGTTCTTCTCAACCGATTTTCCTTTGATCATGCAGCCACCATCTGGTTTCCCGGCGCAGTTCAGGATCTACCGGGGTAGATCAAGAAAATAGACTCTACCTTTCCTTACAACAAGCGATCTTGGCATGATTTGTCCAAGACTCGGTGGCAGGCCAAGAACCATGGTAAGCTCTCTTGTCAAACTTCACATAAGTTTACTTTGTGGCGGAAGGTTTGATATATCATGCATATGCAGGTCTTGGGGACAATCTGTTAATAGGACCGTCCCCTTTCGGTGAAGAGGGCATTTCGAAACCCGACAAGGGTAAGAAAAGGAAGAAGGAGGCACTGGAGGAGTCTCCTAAGATAAAGAAACGCAAGACCCAAAAGTCTAAGACCGATGCCACTGTCTTGACTTTGGATGCTGCTGCGATCCTTTGTGCCGCAGACGAAGATGACGACGAGGATGACCGCCCTTTGGTACAAAAGGAAAGACGGAGTGAGGACGCTCCAAAGACCGCTGAACATTGGGCCTCCGAATCTGAGACTACCGATGTTGAACAACCTGGCGCGGAGGGAACCCTCGAGGAAGGCTTGGACGCAGTACCCAATTCACTCGCAGGACATAGTTTAGTCCGTATCGATGAGATTGAAGGGCTTGGTATCGATGCTGTGGGCGGCTCCAATTTGGGCCCTTTCTTTTCCCTAGGGGAAATAAGGGACGCGCTGAACATAGGTGTCGCCGATGTGGATATCTCCCGAGAAAAGGATGACACTTTCAAGGATTACTTTGAAGGTGTTGAGGAGGAGGAGCCCGATCTCAATGCCTCTGTCACCCTCGAGGAGGCCGAGAGGCTTCAAGAGCAGGTAACCTTCTTGATGTACTGTGTATGTTTCAGATTCCTATTCCTGTTTATTTGATTTTCTTCCTTCGTGTTGCAGGCCAAGAAATTGTATGTCCAAGATTTATCCAAGCTGAACGACGAGCTTACTTGTCGCGAGGAGGAGCTCGAGAAGCTCACATCGGAGCTGAGGGAATCGAAGTCCTCCTCTATCCGAAAGGAAGAGGAGTTGGACGAGCTCCGAACCAGTCTGGATGGAGTGCATCAGGAGCGAACCAGCTTCAACGAGCAGGTAATATGGCACCCTTGAGTTCATTTATTACTCTCATAAGTTGTTGTTTACTAACTTGATTCGCCTTTGCAGATCGAGCAAAAGAATTCCCTGGTGGGGAAACTTCGGGAAGATGCTGCAACCAAGGATTTGGAGATCCTTGATTTGAGGAAACAGAATGAAGTCGTGGCCTCAGAGAGGGACCGTTTGCAAGGAGAGTTGACAATGGCCCAGGACCTTCTTTGGAATGCCCAGGAGGAGGTGGATTACTATCTGCGGCCAAGATTGAGGCCGATGACCACGTAGCCTCGTATGAAAGAGATGCCTCAGCTGCCAACAATCGTGCTAGGGATATATCTGAAGAGGCCGGGCTCAAATTTACTCGGTCCATTGCCCATGCGCGTGTACAAGCTAGGAGTCCGTCCCTCGAAGAAGCAAGTTCCAAAGGTGCCGATATTTCAGCTGAGATTTAGAAGGCCAGGAATTTAGAAGAAGAATCAACGCTTCCATCTTCCTCGTACGAGGGCTCTGATAGCGACTCCGGCAGTGGCTCAGATAGTAGTGAAGGCGAGGAATAGACTCGCTTCACTATTTTTTGCTTGTTTCCCCCCCCCCCCATATTTTGTATATGGGCTCCTTGGAGGAGCTTTGTAAATATATTTTTGAGAATGCAAAAGGAATTTCCGCTTCAAGCCTTGTATTCTCCGATGCAATGACAATATTTTGAATTTTGGCTTTGGCTCTTTAGAGCCCATACTAGGAATAATAGAGGCCCTCGAGATCGGGCACCATCTCGGAGCTAGATTAATATGTAGATCTTGATAGTCCTCATTAGAACTTATATTTGTAGCTACGAGGTCCTCGAGATCGGGCACCATCTCGAGGCTAGATTGGCGGCTCTTATAGAACTCACGTTTGGAGTAACAGAGTTTCTCGAGATCGATCACCATCCCGAGGCTAGGTTGATATATGTGGCTCCTTAGAGCCCATGATTATGACAATAGATATCCTCGAGATTGGGTACCATCTCGAGGCTGGACTGATAGCTCTTTTAGAGCCTATTCTTGCAGAGACACGAATCCTCGATATCAGGAACCATCTCGATACCAAGTTGATACGTGGACATTGATCCCTCGAACTCTGCACGATACCGTCATTCATATGACATGAAGGTGGTGACTGAGGTGGTCCCACCGACATATTTCCTTAAGGGTGGTAATGGTCAGAACGGATTGGCCTACAAGGCAGGCGGACAGTCGCCGCTTGCTCTATATATGTATTGGCTTTCTTCATATCTGAGGACTTCGCCATTTTGAGCTATTATCATTTTCATAGAGCCTTCTCTTCTCGTGCCAATTTTTCTAACATTTTAGTTTTAAGTTCCCGCTTGGGTTTTCGTCTCCTTCTCCTTGTGACAGAGTATCTATGGCCACTATGCCAAAATCCTATTTCCAAAAGAACAGAGTTCTACCTCTGCTTCCAGCCTGATCGGTGGTACACCGCTGGTGTCAGGCGAACAATCTTCAGGCTCCTTTGTCTCGAGGAGGGACTTTGCGTTAGAGCTATCTCTCAGTGTTAGGGGCCATCAGGAGAATGCGTCGGGGTTCATCTCGTCAATAGGGAAAGGACACCTCGAGGCTGTGAGGAGTGACTATGGATGGGGAGAAGAGGTGGTACTGCAGGTACCTTCCCTGGAAGAGGATATCACGACCCATATATAGGATTTTTTGAACGTATACACGTACCCCTTTATGTTGGGCCCTTTTGACAGAGTCATGCTCGACCTTTGTAGGAAGTATCGGGTTACCGTGGCACAGGTACACTCATATTCTTGGAGGATAGTACTGATGATAAGGTTCTTTGCGGAGAGAGCCGGGCTCGTGTTCACCCTTAGTCATCTCATCAGATTGTACCAGCCCTCGCACTGTTGGGGCCTGATCACTCTCTGACGTCGGTCCACCCGGACCTTTATTGCTAGAGACGAAGAAGATAGGGACCATGGGTGAATGAGCCGATTTGTCAGAGTACGGACTGTCGATATTATCCTGGTGGAGTTCATGCCCTTTCCTAAGAAATGGAATTTCACACGTAAGTGGTACACTTTTGCCTTTATTAGTTTGCTCATAGCGGAGGCAAACTTCGTAATAATGTCTTCTTTTCCTTTTGGTAGCAACTCCGTGGATGCCATTTGAGATCCCCGACCTGGCAGATTGGATTCGGAGATTGGCGGCCTGCTCGACTTACGATGAGCGTAAGTGGCGATACCTGTTTAAGGGTGGATGGGAGGCCATACACCATGGTAAGTGCCTAGAAGTTCTTTTCTTTTTCAGAAAGAACTTTCCCTTTTATTAACTCCTTTATTGCAGGCATTGGAGACTTCTCCGAGATGGGACTGTGTCCGCTTGGAGTGGAGGAGGAGCCGTCAGCCTCAGGGCTAAAGAATGAAAATAAATGGAAAGAGTCCTCGATGGGTGAGGAAGCCCACAGTGAGGCAAGGTCCGCCCAGAGGCATAAAGGCGATGAAGCTGAGCCCGTCGGACCCGAGGTCTCCAGCCTTGGGATAGTGGTTCCTCCTTTGCCATCGTTTTCTTCCCCCGTCGAAGGCACTTCGAGGGGAAAGGGTCTGCTGCCTCCACTTTCTTCTCCCATCGAAGGTACTACGAGGGACGTTCAGGGCCAAGGGCCGTCTGATGAGAGCGGAGTCCTTAATGATGATGTCCCCTCTCGGGATGGTTTATCTGGGGCCGAAGAGTCCAGACCAGGAGATGCTTGCTCGGCCTTCGAGGAGGCCCAGCGGTTTTTTTCCTTGGTAAGTTTTGACGACCTGTGTGTCTTTCTTAATTTCGTGCTTCAATTTTCTAACTGAAGCTTCCTTTTCGTAGGCTTTTGACAAACTCAAGTCTGAGTTGCTTCACTGCGAGGCTCAGTTGCGAAAAGCCTTGGACGGGGAGAAATCCCTCAAGCTTCTTTATGATAAAAATGCGAAGGAGTTGATTCACCTTCGGTACGATGTCAGTTGATGCCAGAAATTCGAAGACCGCCTCGAGAGACAAGTAACCTTTGTTTTTGTGATGTGCTTGCTTTTACTCCTATCCTCTGAGATTAACATTTTGATATTACAGCTGCAGAGAAAGACGGAGGATTTAGAACGCCTCTGGGGCAAAGTTGGCCAAGCCAACCATGAGTGTAGTGAGCTAAAGGCTGAGATCGAAGGCCAAGTTGTGATCAAGAAGAATGCTCTGGCCAAGGTGTCAGCTCTCGAGGTGCAACTCCAGAATGCTCATGAGAATGGTTTGGTCCAGGCGAGCAGGATCATATGGCTCGAGTCTGATCTCTTGAAGATGAAAGCCGAGGTCGTGGATGCCCGGGCTGAAGCCAAAGAGATCCGAGTTAAGGCCGACAAGAAGGTAGCTGTATATTTAAAAGATGCTACCGATGCTCGAGCCGAGTTGAGAGGGGCTTTCGATCATGAGAGCAGGAGAAGAGACTATGTCTGATGCAGATCTCGAAGGGAAACCCTCGAAGAGATCTATTCTAGGGGATTTGACCTCTCGGAAGAGATAGAGAAGGCCAGGGCGGATGAATACGATGCCAAATTTCTCGTATCTGATTCCGAGGATAATGAAGAAGAGGCCGATAGAACCACAGTCCCCGAGGGGAAAGTAGGCTAGGCTTTTTTTTCCTGCTTTGTATAAGACTCCCTGTGGGAGCACTCGTGAGTGTATATTTGTAATACATGTATAAATAAAAGGAAACCTTACGACTTTCTCCTTTCGTGAGTTTTTATCTGCTTGTGTTTGTCTTTCTTGTCTTCAAAATTTTGATGTTTTTCAGCGATTAGCAAAATAAATTGGACTTCGAGGTAGAACCCTTAGGTTTACAAATTGGACTTGAGGCTTGTTAAGATGGCGTTTAAGATCTTACGCATGGGGTCGATATGACCTTTAATTAGTCGGTAGGCTTATTGATGTTGGCTCGTAGGATTTTATGTATTTGACCTTAGGCATTTTAGCTAACTATTTTTGGGCTCAATCCTCGAGTCGGGTTACGACTCGAACTCTTCGACCCTTAGGATTTTGAATTGGCCTTGAGACCTTTTGGGTTGGCGCTTAGGCTCTTACGCATGGGGTCGATACGACCTTTAGTGTGGCTATGGATTCCCTTGCTAAAGATATTTTGTAGTTTTGTGTTCGTCCGAATCTTCGACGGTTCGATGAGAACCTCGATTGTGAGTCATTGGGTGACGATAAATGAGCACCTTAGGAGGTGTTGCTCGACGACTGAACTATTTTGAAGCTTTTTTGTTGTTCGGAGCTGATATGTTTGAAGATATTTTGCTTATTCCAGGGGTAGCCTGATTAACTGGTTCTTTTCAAAATAATTTCGAAGTATTTGTGATTGTATGGCGACGGTCGGGCGTCCCCGAGTCGCGTTAGTTTGGCCGGAGCCTTATGACTGTAGTCATTGTGTTTAGCCGGAGCCTTGTTACCATAGTCATTGTGTTTGGCCGGAGCCTTATGACCGTGGTCATTGTATTTGGTCGGAGCCTTGTGACCATAGTCATTGTATTTGGCCGGAGCCTTGTAGTCCCCGAGTGAGGTAGCCTTGGTGTCTATATCGAGGGTATGCATTTTTATGGGTCTTACAAGTTTGAATATAGAGCCTTGGCTTTAAAATCGGGATTGTTCCTTTTGCAGGGTCATATAATTTGGATATGCCTTACTTGAGGTCTTACTGTTTTGATCATGCCCGAAGGACTTACATATTTGATCACACCCGTAGGACTTACAAATTTGATGTTTCCACATAGAGGGCTTTCGGACTCGAGGTTGCCCACTCGGGGTCTTATGGCCTCGAGATTTTATAGCTTGATGGGGTGACAACCGGCAACAGTCCCCGAGACATCGAAGGTCTTCGGCCCTGGAGCCGTTTCCTGTGATAATAGAAACCTTTTTGGGTCGCAAAGTGTTTTGATGGTAAAAGATACTCATTTGATTACTTGGTATAAGCATACATATTTTCACCATCGAGGGCTCGATTATTCTATGCGGACACGGTTCGTTTGACCGTTTGGCCTGATATATCATTTTTCTGTCGAGACCCTCTTTAGCTTAATTCGATTTATCCGGGGAGATGACCTCCTAGGGGGATGCCCCCCAGTATTCTAGGTTGATTGAAAAGAAGCCTTGAATAATTTTTTAAGTTCCCCTTAGGTAGTATATAGATGTTGCCTCGTTAAAAACCTTGCCGGTAAAACCCTTTCTGGGATAAAATTTGATCGAAGATAAAGAGTGCAGCGAAATCTTTAAAACCTAACGTATTCATGCTGGAAAGTGTTTCGATTCCTTTTATCGGACACCTGCATATAGGTCAGTGTAAAATGCAAATAGAAAAAGGGAGACAATTATACCTTAGTAGAGATGGCGTTCGAGCCTTGATGCGCTTCAACTGCTTGTTCTGAGGACGCGGTACGGTCCTTTACTCATTAACTTGGGTGCAGCCGAGGATGTAGCTTGTGACTGCTACTTAGCCGTTTGCTTATTCTTTAGCTCCTTCAATGTAGAAGGCATCGATGTTGGTACCTATCATATACCGCGAACATCTTTTTTGCTGCATGTTGCTCCCCGTATACCGTTTTTACTCCCTCTTTCATAGGAAACTTCATCATTTGATGAAGGTTTGACGGTACTGCCCTCATGCAATGTATCCACGGCCTTCCGAGCAAGGCGTTGTACCTCATGTCTCCGTCGATGACGTGAAACTTGGTATTTATTGTTGTGCCGGCCATGTTGACCGGCAAGGTGATCTCCCCTTTCATTGTCTCGCTCGCCATGTTGAATCCGTTGAGGACTCGAGAGGTGGGTATGACCTGGTCGAGCAGTCCAAGCTGCTCCACCACCCTCGACCTAATTATATTGGCCAAGCTACCTGGATCCACAAGCACACATTTAATTTGAAACATATTCACAAGAAAGAAATTACTAGTGTGTCATTGTGAGGTTGAGACAAGGTCTCGATGTCCTTGTCGCTGAATGTGAGGGCATCCTCGGGTATGTAACCTAGAGTTCATTTTTCTCTGGTGATGGATATTTTTGTTCGTCTGACGACGTGTTCCTGCGGGGTTTCGATTCCTCACATTATCATGTGGATGACATGTTGTGGCTCTCCTGTTTCATTTTTTCTATCCGCTTCTTTCTCCCGAAATTGACATTTAGCTCGGTCACTGAGGAATTCTCGATGGTGATCTTTGCTGAGTAGTCGGGCTACTTCCTCTCGGATATGCAATCTTCGATCCTATGACAGTGCGTGCCGTGAAATTCGCACACTGGGTTATGATTCCTTTGCGATGGATCTGATAGTATGGGTTTCGTCCATCTGGTGTCTTTGACTTTACCTATGTCCGACACGATGTTTGAAACATCAAAATTGAAGTTGTACTCCGATAGCCGGGGTGACTTCACCGGTCCTGTGTGTCTGTCGAAACTAACTCGGCTCACGAGTCCCCTAGGATTCTAACCTCGATCTGTCCTTCGGATGTTCCAGGGTATGTTGCGCCTTGGGGGCGTTTCATCGATCTTCAGTGTATGGTTGGTACGTTTCCTTGTTTGGCCTTGGTTACTTTGTCTGGAGCCTGCTAGGGTATACTGAGCCCGAGGGGGCTCCTAGCTGGTCGTCCTCGACCCTGATCTTGGATTGGTACCGGTTGTGGACATCCGCCCAAGTGACGGCGAGAAATTCGACCAAATTATGCTTTAATTGTTTCGAAGTTATTGAGCTTCATTCATTCAAGCCTTGAGTTAAGGCCTGCACTGCCCAGTCATCGGAGACCAGTGGTAATTTCATTCGCTCCATCTGGCAGCGAGATACAAATTTATGTAGTATCTCGTTTTCCCTCTGTTTGATTTTGAAGACGTCGTATTTCCTTGTTGCAACCTTGATAGCTCCGGCATGTGCCTTGATAAAAGAATCTGCCATCATGGCAAATGAATCTATTGAATTCGGGGTTAGGTTGTGATACCACATCATATCCCCCTTCGATAACGTTTCTCTGAATATTTTCAATAGGACGGACTTAATCTCGTCCTCCTTCAAATCATTTCCCTTTACGACACAGGTGTAGGCTGTGATGTGCTAGTTGGGGTCCGAGGTCCCGTTATACTTCGGGAGGTCAGGCATTCTAAATTTCTTCGGGATGGGCTTCAGAGCCGCACTTTATGGGAACAACCTTTGCACAAATTTCTTTGAATCAACACCCTTCAAAATTGGGGTGCGCCTAGGATCTGGTCGACCATTGAATTGTAGGTCTCCACCTTCTTGTCATTAGCTTCTATATTCTTTTTGCCCGATTCGATCCTCTTCGTGAGGTCCTCGATAATCTTTATGATGGCAGGGTCGGCTACTGATCCGTTATCGCTCGACCTCTCCTGTGTCGGTTCGACTCGAGGAGCCGTTTCCGGCACTGCTGTACTTGGAGTTTTTTGATGGATTTGCAGCTGAGCAATCTCCAACTGTTGTGCCTGCAACATTTCAAAAATGACGTGAAGGCTAACCTCTCTTTCTTCCAGAGCTGGAGTTTTCTGAACCTCCTGATCGTTTTCTCGGCGTATGCCTCCGTCAGTACGGGAGCTAATATCGACATGTTGGGCATTGCGTGAGCCCACATCCACTTGGATTGGGTTTGGTGCGTCCTCAAGGTTTTGCTGTGGTACACCAGTGCCTGAAAAAGTTACAACATTCTCTCCGTGATCCTTAGTGCCGTTGTTTTCATGTGCATTTACTGAGTTTGACATCTTGACCTGAAATCAAAGAGTCTTTGACAAGAAAAAGTGTGAAGAATAACTTGTGACTTTCGGTAAACCATCACTAAAACAATCACTATTATTTTTAGCCCCACGGTGGGCGCCAAACTATTTACCTTGAACATGGTAATTATAATTAAATTTTGATTTGTGGTTCTAAAAATATGTGAATTATTTTTAATACTAGTTTTTAGGCAATAGATGCTAGGTGTGAGTTAAAGAAACAAGGTACAAATGATAGAGGATTTATATGGGCAAACCAGACTACCCAGAATTGGGGGCCTCGAGTAGGCCGAGATAGGACCTCGAGGTCGAGGCTCGGTGCTAGTAGTGGACGGTCGATGAAACTTTAACAGCTCTATGGGCCTCGAAGGAAGCTATTTATGATCAATTATGAGTAATAAATGAATAACAATAAATGAAAACACAATAAATGTAAGTAATAAATCAGTAAAGAGACAATAGAGGATTTTTGAGTTAAAGAGCAGAGAATGTTTTTGTATTCAATATCATATAGATATACAACTGGTACAACTGTTTAATGTCACGGTACGAACTTGTACTATTCTTGCAGACCTGGTCAACTTCAGCCATGTGTCTTCCGGGAGTTTCCCGCTTGTCTACGGCTGCTACCGATTTGTGTTGCCCTGAGGTCGAGCATAGGGGACCCCCGGGGTCCAATCCTCGAGTTGTGCCTCGAGTCTTATACATGCGTACAGTGGAAAGCCATAATAGTCGTAAAATCGGTCCCTCCGATTTTGGCCGTATACAAAGGTTTTTAACGAGGCAACCATTGTTCGTGCTGACCTAGAGTATCCGAGGTTTCTTTACTATCAACCTCGAATACTAGGGGGAATCACCCTCGATGTCATATTTTCAAGGAAAATACTTCACGTCTATAGGGCCTCGATAGGAAAATTTTGTAATGGGCCAAACGTTCGAATGAACCGTGTCCGTATAAATTACTCGAGCCCTAATGGCAAAACATGTATGCATGTATGAACTATTGAAAGAAGTACTTTTCCTTACAAAATATCCTGTGCCTTAATGAAAATTTCTGCCTTACAAGTTCCACACTAATGATTTCTCGTGAAAACTGGATCAACGGCTAAGTACAACTACACCTCGATCAATCAACCCCATACTCGAGGATTTCCGTCAAAAATCAATATGTTCGAACTATCAAACTTCAAAACTGTAAGACCTCAAAGAGGAAACCCTCAATCTTATAGGACAAGGCCACCATACTCGGGGACTAACACTTTGAACAAGTTCGAAGTGTTATTAGGAAAAAGCCCAAGAGGCAGACCCTAAGGCTACGACCAAACTAACGCGGCTCGGAGTCGTCTGGATTCCGCAATAAAAACAGGCCTTCAAATTCTTGTGAAAACCGGTTAAAAAAGGCTACCCTCGGCAAAATAAGGGATACGATAATATAATCCCTCGAAAAACATTAAGAGGTATCGAATTGTTTAAATATAATTTTTGCTAAGGCATAAAAAGCAATGGGTAAAAAATTCATGCTAAGGCATAACGTAATTGTTATAGAATCTCTAAGCTGAAAAGGGGAAAAAGCCATTCTTCTGAGACCATATTGGCCCGATCAAAGAGCCTAAGGGCCATTACATTTTTGAGTTCGAGAATATGTTCTCACTCAATTCAAACATAAGGGTTTTACTACTTCGAGTTCGAGTAAAAATTCACTCGACTACAACTCGATAGCCCATTCTCGTTCAATTCAAACCCAAGAGTTCTATTACTTCTTGTTCGAGTAAAAACTCACTCGACTACAAAAACAGTATTAGTGTGGCTTCGGACAAATGACCCAAAAATTGAAGCCTTAATATTATTCGAAAGGCATAAAATATGTCAAAATTTTACAAGGCACAAATTAGATTTGAAATTATCATAAGGCGAAAATTGAGGCGGAGTTCAAGAAAGGAAATATTTTAATATATATTTGAACAAGGGTATTTACAAATGACCGACAAGGGTCCTGCACAAAAGAAAAAGAAAAAATTACAAGAGCCCTAGCTATGCTCGAAAGTGACTCTTTCCTCGGGGGAAGCTTACTTCTCGGGCCCCTCACCATTACCAGACCCTCTCTTGCTACCTTCATCGTCATCGTCGTCTTCAGAAGAGGCTAATAGCCTGGCATCGTCTTCATGCATCTTTGCCTAAGCTATTTCCTCAGAAAGGTCGAAACCTCATGCAGGAATCTCCTCGAGGGTCTCTTTTCGAGATTGGCACTTATCCAACTCAGCAGTCCATTGTGCTCGATTGGTAGAATCCCTCAATTGTGCTTGAGCAGCCTCGGCATCAGCCAAATATATGGCTACCGACTTGTCAGCTTGGGCCTTTTGCTTTTTCGGCCTCAGTTTGGTCCTTATCAAGTTCAGCATCGAGTTCTTCGATCCTCTTGGCCTGAATCGAGCACTTCTCCCTAGCATTCTGAAGTTGGACTTTGGCCAATGACAATGGAAATAAGGCGGTCTCTTTATCCGTAGCAAAGCGGTCCATGCCTTCCTTCCACCTATGGCAGTCAGGTTTAGCTTGATCGATCTCCTTCGGAATAGCTCGATCTTCTCAATTTTTGTTGCAATTGTGACATCGAAACGTTAGATTCCACCCTTGGATCGCGCCCATATTTTTTCAAGTGAATTGTTACTTGCTCGTTCAGCTCGGTTTTGCTCCTTACGTGCCTTGGCCAAGTCAGCTCGGAGGTTCCTGGTCTCCTCATCCTTCTGCCTACAGAGGAGCTTGAGAGCATTCCTCTCCTCCGAAAGCCTTTGGAGATCAGCCTCACATTAGCTTAAGTCGACCCGAGACTTAGAGAAATCATGTATGAGAAAAGATAGAAGTTAGACAGAAAGAAGGAAAAGTGAAAGAAAACTACATAAACAAAATTAACACTTACTCGGCTCAGAAGGCGTTGGGTATCTTCGAAGAGGTGTGATGCGTCGTTGAGATCAGAGCCATCATCAACCCCTGTAAAGCTATCCCTAAAGGGATCCTCCTCACCGGGGACTCCGCCTATTTCAGGAGTCCATATCTCAGGCATCCCATATGGCTTCCTCGGAAAAAGTCGGTAGAGAGGGTGAGTGACCTACTGTCACTGCCCAAGTGAGTTATGGGGGCGCTCTATTCCACTCTGGGTGTCTCGGAACCAACCCTCTCTAGTATGTTTGTTGTTGGACGAGGGATAACCTCGACCTCAGGTGATTCGGGGACTTTTCCCGAATCCTTCTTCAAAACCTCCTCATCACAAGGCAGGGTCTTGACAACCACCGTCGGCTTAGAGGACTTGGCGGTCTCGACAGTCTTCCTTACTCGAGTTACCAGCACCAAGTCACCGCCCTCGTTTTCCTCTTATTTTTATTCCCTCAGCCTTTGGACTGACACTATAGTAAGAGGGATAACATTCCCCTTGCGTCTTCGAGCTGCTACCTTTTTGGGTTTCGGATCCTTGGATGTCCAGACCCTCTTTCTTTTATTATATTTCCCCGACTTAGGAGCTGGGGCCATAGCCTCTTCCTCGCTGCTCGGAGGCCTTAAAACTGCATCTTTGTTAAGGCCTGCAAAGAAAAAAGTAAGTAAAAGTAGCGTAACTAACGCCTCAGAAATAAGAAAACGAAAACTCACTGTGGTTCTTTGCTTTCCATTGGCCTTTAGCCAAGTCGCGCCAACAGTGCTCAGCATAGGAAGAGTTCAAAGCCAGCTTTCGAACCCAGTCCTTGAGGTAAGGGACTGCTCGAGGTATCCAAGCTACCACTGCACGAAAAAGGAAGATGTTAAATGAAGCAAAAAATAAAAACATGTAAATTGACAAGTAGAGTGCTACTTAATCTTTGGGTTCCATTTCCTAGGAAATGGCATTTTCTCCTTCGGGATAAGGTCACAAGTACTCATCCGAATTAATTGACTCATCCACCCCTGGTCCTTGTCCTCGTCGATAGTTCAGAACAACGCCTTGGTTGTTCGATGTTGCAATTTTATCAACCCTCGAAAGATTCGAGGGCTGTATAACCTGATGAGGTGATCGAGGGTGAACAACAGCTCCTCAGCTTTGCCGGTGAAGAACCGGAGCATGATCACGATGCGCCAAAAGAAGGGTATATTTGGCCTAGAGTCAGCTGATATTGATGGCAAAAGCTAATGATGACCAGATCGAGGGGGCCCAATGTGAAAGGATAAGTATAAACTCTTAGATACCCTTTCACGTGGGTAGTAATGCTTTCTTCAGGAGAAGGGATTTCAACAAATTTGTCCCCCCGGGTGCAATTCCTTTTGATATCCTCGAGATATCCCACCGTTATCGAGTAGATATACCTCGATATGTGCTCACATCTTCCAGGGACCGATGGAGGATTCTCGACTTTGAAGTCAGATTTAAGAACGCATGGGCTGGGAACATACTCCCAGGAAGCAATTCCACCAGCGTTTTATCACCGGCCGGCCGTGAAGAAGAAGATGAAGCTTTTTCCTTTTGTGAAACGGTTTGGCTGTTTTCGCCATTATATGAGTTGAAGAAAAAGGAAAGTAGTAAATTGTGGTGGTTCGAAACTAGCAAAGATGACCTAAGGAGTGATGAAAGAGAAGAGATTAAGAGACTTAAAAACTAAGAAGAACTGATGAAGATGAAAATAATGTTTGATTCAGCAAAAAGAAGCCATATTTATAGATTTACGGTGATGGATCGACGACAATAGTGGCCGACCGCCCACTAACGTGCATTAATGTTTTGGGGAACTGTACCGACGGGATGTTTCAGTTACTTCCATTGCTTACGTCACGAGGATGACATCATTTTCTATTCAGATCATAGAAAAATCGAGGCTCAATTTGTTTCTTATCATAATATTCAAAGAAACGAGGGTACTATCTATATACGGTAAAACTCGGGCCCAGCCAATTTTATTATTTGATCGAGACTTGGACGTTGCATCAAAGAATTGAGACATTGTGTCCGAAATCGAAGCCTCTTTCCAGATCAAGGTCGGTATCAATCGAAGCCAGAAGAGATAGACTTTGAGTAATATCATGATAGCTTTGTAACAGAATGAGCGATACATCCGTGATTGGTCAAGGATCGTGGCGTGAATCTCGGAACGGATCAAATGAATAGCGGTTAATCAAATGTTTATATGATTTCCTTTTGTAATTAGAAGTATACCATAATTAGGATTCCTTTACTATATAAAGAGGAATTCTAGTCATTTGTAATAATCACTGTTCACTGATAAAAATCTATACAATCACTTCTTTCTTGCTTGTTGTTCTACTTACTGTTCATCAGAATTATTTTATCTTAATCGTTCTTGTACTACTATCACCTCGAGAATACAGCATTTCGTGGTCGAGGCTCAGGTTGCATACAAGTTGGATTTATTTTACAGTTTAATTCACTCATTTACTTTCTCGTTTATTAATTGGTATTGGGTGAAATCACATACCCTTAAAATCACAATATAAGTTTAATTGTTATCCAAATTTTAGGGTAAACAAGCTAATCATTGGATTTCCTTCTATAATTAGAGTTGTACCATAAGTGTAATTTCTCTACTATATAAAGGGGGTGGGGGGTGGGGTTCTAATCATTTGCAATGGACATTTTTCACAGATATCAAAGCAATATAATTCTCTTTCTCGTTTACAATCTTGTTCATCATCTTCTTACATTTGTATATTATTCTTGCACCATTCTGTTCGAGGGTATTCTAACTCGAGGGATGAGTTCCATTCAAACACTGTTTGTTTTACTTTACTGTTGATTACTATTAATCATCTTCCTATTTATCTGTTGGTGTTAAGTGAAATCATGTATCCTTAAAACCATATTATAAGTTTAATTGTTATCCAATTTTAAGGGTAAACAGTTTGGCGCCCATCATGGGGCTAATGATTATAGTGATTGCTTAATACTGATTTCGATAATACACACTGCTTTACACTTGTTCTTGTAAGAATCTTTGTTTTCAGGATAAACATGTCAAACTCACAAGCAACGCCTACACATGGTGACAACATCCTCAGTTCACAGGGAAAATGATAATATAGCCGCCCCAGGTATCAAGGTGCATCAAGATGATCATGAGGGAGCACCAACTACAAATCCCGTCGATGTCAATTCACATCTTGCCCTAAATGCAAATTTAGGCGTTGATCCTGAAGGTAGCGTACGCCGGGAAGTTTAATCAGGTGGTCGAGGTACGCGGGACATAGAAGATGGTGGAGTTAGCCTCCAATTTATATTTGAAATGTTACAGGCTCAACAAGTTTCTATAGCACTACTACAAAATCTGGACTGAACACCGAGTGGGATCAAACCAAAAGTTGTCTGCAGGACCGAGCCTATGCGGGAAGGTCGAATGCCAATGAATCGGAGACTGACCCCGCCATTATGAAAATGCTCGAGGAGCTCACCAAATGGATTGAATCGGTAGAAAATAAAAATCGAGGCAAATGAAAATTAAGTAGAGACATACAACTTCCGGGTTGACCAAATACCGGGTGCACCTCCGATTCTAAAGGGTATGGATTCAAAGAAATTCATACAGAATCCCTTCCCTCCAAGTGCGGCTCCGAAGCCCATTCCGAAGAAATTTCGAATGCCGAAAATTCTTAAGTACAATGGGACCACCGACCCTAATGAGTATGTCACTTCTTATGCATGTGCAATAAATGGGAATAACTTGGAAGATGATGAGATTGAATATGTTCTACCGAAGAAATTTGGAGAAACCTTGTCGAAAGGAGAAATGATATGGTACCACAATTTGCCGCCTAGTTCTATCAGTTCTTTCGCCATGCTTGCAGACTCCTTCGTAAAGGCATATGCCGGAGCAATAAAGGTTGCGACTAGGAAGTCGGACCTCTTCAAGGTTAAAAACAAGACAACCAAATGTTGAGGGAATTCGTATCCCGGTCCTAAATGGAACGCATGGAACTACCACCGGTTACAGACGCTTGGGCTGTTCAAGCCTTTACTCAAGGTTTGAATGAACCAAGTTCGGTGGCATCACGACATCTAAAGCAGAATTTCATTGAATATCCAGCGGTAACCTGGGCCGATATACTTAACCGGTACCATTCAAAGATCAGGGTCGAGGATGATCAATTGGGGACCCCTTCCGATTCCGTTTATCCAAACAGGCCCGTCGGAAGAACTCAAACGGATATCGACAGAGAACCTCGGTCGAACAAAGATCAGTATCAACCATACAATGTAGATCGTAGAAACAGCGGCCCAGGATGCAATCCCATCCGAAATGATCAAAGGAACGATCGAGGACAGAACTCTCGAGAGCTTATGAGTAAAAGTGGCTTCGATAAACATGTCGAGCCCACGGAAGCGCCACGATTGTCAGAGTACAACTTCAATATCGACGCATTAGGTATTGTTTCAGCCATCGGGAGAATCAAGGACACTAGATAGCCCAGACCCCTACAGATCGATCCAGCTCAAAGGAACCCTAATCAAATATGCAAATAACATGGTGCACATGGTCATAGAATCGAAGATTGCAAATAACTAAGGGAGGAGGTGTCCCGTCTATTAACCGAGGGTCACCTTCGAGAATTCTTGAGCGACCGAGCTAAAATCTATTTCAGAGACAATAGATGAAAACAAGAAAAACAAGCAGGAAGAACCACAGCCCGTGATTCACATGATCATTGGTTGGGTCGATATTCCACAAAGCCCCGTGTTCAAACGCACTTAAGTATCAATCACTAGGAAAAAACAAACTCGAGACTATGTACCAGAAGGCACTTTATCATTCAACGATGAGAAAGCAGAAGGGATCTCACAACACCGCATTAATCCATTTATATTCTCTATCCTTGTGAATAAATTTCAGGTTAAACGTGTTTTAATTGATCGAGGAATCTCGACCAATATTATTCGATCGATGGTCGTGGAGCAGTTCGTCCTACAAGATTAGATCGTACCCGCAACTGGGTTCTCAATGGCTTCAACATGGCGAGTGAAAAAACTAAAGATGAAACCACCCTACTCGTAAATGTACGCGGAACTATTCAAGAAACAAAGTTCCATATGATCGAGGGTGATATGAGATACAACGCCCTACTCGGAAGACCCTGGATTCACAACATGAGGGCAGTCCCCTCAACCCTTCACAAAATGCTGAAGTTCCCAACATCGGATGGAGTAACAACAGTGTATGTGGAACAATATGCTGCCAAAGAGATGTTCGCGGTCGACGAAGTAATACCAGTATTAGTGCTTTCGTCAACAAAGGGATCAGAGTCCAAAGAAAATAGGAAGCTAAATAGCAACCACAACCACCAGCCTCAACTGAGTCGGAGAAGCAGGGAATGGATGGGGACGATGACTACTGGATCCCTCGATCCTTCCTAATCCCCGAGGATTCCGACGCCACCAAATCGACAGTCGAATAGCTGGAGCAAGTCATACTGATTAAGCATGTACCCGATCGAAAGGTATACTTGGGTACATGATTAACCCCCGAGCTTAGGGAAAAACTCATTAAATTTCTTATTAATAATATGGATTGTTTTTCTTTGTCCCACCTAGATATGACAGGGATCCCAACGAAGATCACTACTTATCGACTAGGCTTGGACTCAAAAATCCGCCTGGTAAAACAAAAGAGAAGGCCCCAGTCCAAGATAAAACATACATTTATCAAGGACGAGGTAACCAAATATCTCAAAATAGGATCCATTCGGGAGGTAAAATATCCTGAATCGTTAGCAAACGTAGTTGTAGTCCCTAAAAAGGGAAATAAACTTAGCATGTCCTAAAGAATCTTTTCCTCTATCAGTATCGATTGCATAATCGATGCCACAGACGGATACGGGATCCTTAGTTTTCTCGATGCCTACTCCGAGTACAATCAAACATAAACGAACACGGAGGATCAGGAAAAGACTTCGTTCATCACTAAGTACGACACCTAGTGTTATAATGTAATGTCGTTTGGACTAAAAAATGTTGGTGCCACTTATCAACGCTTAGTAAATCAAATTTTGAAGAACAAATAGGTAAATCAATGGAGGTTTATATCGACGATAAGCTAATTAAGTCCCTCCGAGCAGAGGACAATTTGTCACATCTGCAGGAGACCTTCGATATACTAAGGAAATACAACATGAAGCTCACCCCGGAGAAATGTGCATTCAGGGTCGGCTCAGGCAAGTTCCTCGGCTTTATGGTATCAAATCGGGGGATCGAGATCAACCCCGATAAAATCAAGGAAATCAAAGACATCACAGTCGTGGACAATGTTAAGATCGTACAAAGATTGATAGGGGGCATAGCCGCCCTAGGCCGATTAATCTCGAGGTCTTCAGATAGAAGTCACTGGTTCTTCTCACTACTAAAAAAAAGAACAATTTTGCATGGACCCCTGAATACCAACAATCGTCGGAAGAATTGAAGCGGTACCTCTCGAGCCTACCACCGCTTCATACTCTAAAGGAGGACAAGAAACTCTACTTGTACTTAGCAGTCTCGGAAATCGCAGTAAGTGGGGTCCTAGTTCGAGAAGAGCTAGGTATGCAATTTCATGTTTACTATGTTATCCGAACTTTAGGTGAGGCCGAGACTCGGTACCCAAACTTAGAAAAGTTAGCGCTATCCCTAATAAGCGCCTCAGGAAATTAAAACCATATTTTCAATGTCACCCGATCTGTGTGGTGACTACTTATCCTCTTCGCAATATTTTGAATAAGCCCGAACTCTCATGCCGATTGGCCAAATGGGCCATCGAGATCAGTGGGTACGATGTCGATTATCAACCCAGAACGGCCATCATGTCTCAAATCTTAGCAGACTTCGTGGCTGAATTTATGCCAGTCCTCGTACCCGAGATCGAAAGCGAACTATTATTAAAATCGGGTACATCATTTGCTGTGTAGACCCTCTTCACAGACGGTTCAAATGTGAAAGTGTCCGAGCTAGACATCGTTTTGAAGCTTCCCACGGGTAATACAATTAGACTATCTGTAAAAACTTCTAAGTTAACTAACAATGAGGCCGAGTATGAGGCCATGATTGCAGGTCTCGAGCTAGCTAAGAGTTTGGGAGTAGAGGTCAACGAGGCCAAATGTGACTCCCTACTTGTGGTAAATCAAGTCAATAGAACCTTCGAGGTTCGAGAAGATCAAATGCAGAGGTACTTGGACAAACTACAGGTGACTCTACATCGTAGGGCTGGGCATATATCGGGTATAACCGATAACCTGAACCAATAAAAGCTTATAGGGGTATCGATATCGGGTTATTGGGTTAACGGTTTGTATTTTTTTACTATTGGATTATCAGTTCGGGCCACGATTTGCCCAATTTCTTAACGACTTAACCGATAACCCAATAAGATTTAATAAAATTATGATTTTACCCTTAAGTATATAAATACATCTAGGGCTTCATTCTCTCTTTTTCTCCCAATTTTCCCAGCCGCATTCAAGATTGAAGTTTTCAGTTTACTCTTCAGACTCTGATTCAATTCTTGAACAGTTCTTCTTCCAAATTCAAAGTACAACCACATTCTTAGAGTCTTAGCGTATGTTTCTATTTCAAAATTACTTCTTTGTTAATAACAATTTTTGTTTCTTTATTTTGAGTTTTATAGTAGAGTTTGATAATAAAAATATAGGATTTTTATTCTTTTCGATTCTTTATTTTGTACTCATGTTTTAGTACTATGTTTGTACCTGTTAATTTTAAGGTGAAATTGCTAGTACTTTGTACTGTTATTAATGTATTTGGACAACTGTTGTTGAAGAATTAACACTATTTCAGTTGTGTTTGGACAACTGTTGAATTACTAGTACTCTTGTTGCTCTTGTTACAATTGGACTCTGGAAAATGACATTGATCTCTTGATTATTGTTTGGCAGGAAACCAAAAAGTTTTAATTTATGTTCCTGTTAACTAATATTTCTAGTGAATTGGAGATGGAATGCTTGTGTAATTGTAATATTAATTTTTGATATTGCACAGGTCATAAATTTGTCAAAATGAAACATACTTCAAATATTAGTTGTGGCTAGAATACAGAATTGGGCAATATACTATATGTGAATTCTTCTCTTTTTTGCTTAACTCGAGTGAATTGTCTTCTCTTTTTTGCTTAACTCTAGATTGAGTTATCTTATCGGGTAAACAAATAACCGAACTGATAATGATCGAGAATCGATTGACCGATAACCGATAACTAATAACTTATCGGTTTGATGATCAGTTTATCATATTTGTAAACTGATATGCTAAAACGATAATATTCATAATCGAACCGAACCGAATGATTCCCACCCCTACTACATTGGCTTAGAGAATGGACCCTACTGTATGTGCCTCAAGAACAAAACAGCAAGACTGATGCCCTTTCCAATTTGGGGTCACCTATTGAAATCGACGAGATTAGTTCGGGAACTTTCGTACAACTTTCAAGGTCAGTAATCGAAGAAGGCCACACCAAAATAAACTCCACAAGTCTGACCTCAGATTGGTGGAACAAATATATCTAGTACCTAAAGAACGGGAAGCTTCCATCGCATCCTAAGGAATCGAGGACTCTACGTTCGAAGGTCGCACGATTCATATTGGCCGATGATGGAACACTATATAGAAGGATGTTTGATGGATCATTGGAAGTATGTTCGGGACTAGGAGATACCGACCACGTCCTACAAGAAATCCACGAGGGCACCTGCGGAAATCATTCTGGTGCAGAATCATTAGTTCACAAAGTCATCAGAGCATGATACTATTGGGACGATGAAAATGATACAAAAGGATTTGCTCGAAAATGTGATAAATGTCAAAGGTATGTGCTGATGATTCACCAACTCGGGGAGAAACTCCACTCAGTCTTATCCCCATGGCCATTGATGATTTGGGGAATGGATATGCCCTCTACCATCGGCCCCAGGTAAAGCTAAATTTATTTTGTTTATGACTAACTATTTCTCTAAGTGGGTTGAAGCACAGGCTTTTGAGAAAATCAGAGAGAAAGAAGTCATAGACTTCATCTAGGACCACATTATATGCCGATTTGAGTTGCCTGCCGAGATCGTATGCGACAATGGAAAGCAATTCGTCGGCAACAAAATGACAAAGTTTCTCGAAGATCACAAAATAAAAAGGATCATGTCAACTCCATATCATCCTAGTGGAAACGGATTGGGAGAATTGACAAACAAGACAATCATTCTAAATCTAAAGAAAATATTGAACGACGCTAAGGGAAAATGGAGAGAAATATTGCCCGAAGTCCTTTGGGTGTATCGAACAATGTCAAAATCCAGCATGAAGGCAACACCGTTCTTTTTAGTATATGGAACTGAAGCTCTGATCTTGGTTGAAGTCAAGGAACCTAGCGTCAGGTTTTGATATGAAACAGAGGAGTCAAATCACGAGGCTATGAATACAAGCCTCAAATTTCTAAATGAAAAACGGGAAGCCACCCTCATTCGAATGGTCCACAGAAGCAGCGGATCGAAAGGTACTACAATCTAAGAGCCAATCTTTGACACTTTAAAATCATAGACTTGGTTTTGAGGAAGGTTACCCTCAGTACTCAAGACCTAAATGAAGGAAAACTTGGCCCAAACTAGGAAGGACCGTACCAGGTCCTCGATATTGTCGGAAAAGGATCCTACAAGCTTGGCACGAAGAACGCAGAGCAATTGCCGAACAATTGGAACATATCACTTCTCAAACGATATTACTGCTAAGGTATGAGCTTCTCCATTTTTCACTCACATTTTATACTAGCCTATTGCAGGTGTTCAATCGAAGACATCGAATGATTCTTCAAACACAAAGTCCTTAGGTCTGAAAGCACGTGTTGCACGCTTTTTCACTTAGACCAGTTTTTGTCCCAAATGGGTTTCTCCGGCGAGGATTTTGATGAGGAAACCATTGTTCGTGCTAACTTAGAGCAATTCAACAGTATCCGAGGTTTCTTTACAATCAACCTCGAATATTGGGGGGCATCAACCCCGAATGATTACAAGGAAAGTACTTCATGTCAACAGGGTCTCGGTAGGTAAATTTTGTAAAGGGCCAAACGATCGAATGAACAGTGTCCATGTAGATTACTCGAGCCCTATTGGAAAAACATGTACGCATGTATAATCTATTGAAAGAAGTACTTTTCCACGCTAGATATTCCTTTCCTTAGAGAAATTTCTACTTTACAATTTCATACTTTTGATCTATTGTGGAAATTGGCTCAAGGGCCAATCGCAACTAAAATTAGAACAATTGACCCCGCGCTTGGGGACTGCCATCCAAAAAATTGACATGGTCGAATTATTAAAACCTCGAGATCGTAAGACCTTAAAAAGGCAATCCTCGATTTTATAGGCCATGACCACCCCAATCGGGGACTGACACTTCAAACAAATTTGAAGTATAATCAGGAAACAAGCTCAAGAGGCAAATCCCAAGGTTACGGTCAAGCTAACACGGTTCGGAGATTTCCAAATTTCGTAATAAAAACAAGCATTCGAACACTTTTATAAACCGGTTAAAAAGGCTACCCTTGGCAAAATGGCAAAGGGTTTCGACAACGTCAACCCTCGAAAAACCCTAAGGGGTATCGAATTGTTCGAATCGTCGAATAATTTTTTGCTAAGGCATAACAAAGCAAAGGGTTTCGATAACACTAACCTCCAAAAAACCTAATGGGTAGAGATTTATCTCGTGCTAAGGGACGAAAAAGTTTATATGATTAATTCTTTTAAGCCGAAAAAGGGAACAAAAGCCATTCTTTTGAGGCCGTATCAGCCTAATTCAAGAGCCCAAGGGCCATTGTATTTTTTGAGTTCGAGAAATCGTCCTTACTCAATTAAAACCTAAGGGTCACTCTACTTCGAGTTCGAGCAAGTACTCACCCGACTATAAAGACTACAATGGTCCGACTTCGGTCTAATTGCCCATGTCTCAAACTTGTGAGCAAAATCTTCATAAAGCGTGAAGGCATGAATGAAATAAAATTTTCAAGAGGCAAGAAATAGAATAAAAACAAGTCAAAGAGAAAAATGATCTTTTATATATGAAGATATTTACAAAGGCCCAATCAGGGTCCTACACAAAAGTTCAAAAAGAATACTAAGGTTCCTAACTATTCTCGGGCGCAGCTTCTTCATCGGGGTCCCCCCACTCTCAGACCCGATTTTGGTGCCATCGTCACCATCATCATCATCGTCATCATCATCATCATCGAGAGAGGCCAGCGCTCTAGCATTGGTTTCATGATCTTTAGCCTTTATTATCTCGTCGGTAAGATCGAAACCTCGAGCGTGGATCTCCTCGAGGGTTTCCCTATGAGATTGGCATTTGTCAAGTTCAACAACCCAATATGCTTGCGTTTGAGCGGTCTCAGAACCCTATCTCATTGGACTTGGGCAGCTTCAACATCAGATCGGTGGATGGCCGCGAACGCCTCAGTCTTTGCCTTTTCGGCCTCAAATTTTGCCTTTGCAAGTGCGGTAGCCAACCGAGCCTCGAGATCCTCTATTTCCTTTTTTTGAGCTGAGCTCTTCTCCTTCATGCTCCAAAGCTAATTTTCGTTTGATGATGGCTAGGCTTGAGAAGTCTCTTTCTCCGAGGCGAGGCGATCCATATTTTTCTTCTACCCCAAGGTCTCCACCTTCATCATGTAGACCTCATCACGAAACTGCTCGATGCTCTCGACCTTCTACTACAAATGTGAGATTGAAATGTTAGTCACCGTTCCCGAATCGAGCCCATGAAATTTTAAGATCGTCATTACCTTCTCGATCATGTCGGTATGATATTGGTGAGCCTTGTCCAGCTCGGCTCGAAGGTCCTTGATCTCCTCTTTTCGCGCACAGAGAAGTTTGAGGGAATTTCTCTCCTCCGAGAGACCTTGAAGGTCAGCCTCACATCGGCTCAGCTCTGCTCGGGATTTTGAAAATGCCTTCCGATGGAGTTCTAAGGCCTATACGGAAAGAAGAAGATAAATTAGACTCAAAAAGAAGAAATAAACGTAGGTATGATTTTAACGAAGGAAGTTGAGGTTTACCCGATTCAGGATTTGTTGAGCCTTGTCGAAGAGAATTGATGCTTCACTCAGGCTGGAAGC
Organism: Nicotiana undulata; assembly: GCA_005239495.1. Classification (NCBI taxonomy): domain Eukaryota; kingdom Viridiplantae; phylum Streptophyta; class Magnoliopsida; order Solanales; family Solanaceae; genus Nicotiana; species Nicotiana undulata. The sequence goes on from ML269785.1 coordinate 73,226, forward strand.
TTCTTCGATCCCGATAAAGTAGACACGGAAGAGGTCCTCCCCTCCATGGGCCTTGTCTACTTCTCAAGTCCTCATAGCTTGGGCCTCTCGAATTGCCTCCTCGGAGGATGCAGGGAGAATCAGTGAGCCTCCAATATCTATTGCCCCAAGTGGGCCACTTGGGGAGTTCTCCTCACTGCGAAGGGCCTCAGAGCCGGCCCCTTCAGGCATACCCGCCGTTTGCTCACCACGGCGGGAGGCATCTTCAATCTTCAAAAACTCAGGGACTTTGCCTGAGTCTTTTTCCAAGACCCCCTTGGCTCGAGGCGGAATCTCCTCAACCACCACCGACTCAGCGGCCTTTGGAGCATCGATGGTCTTCTTCACTCTGTCCACCATTTCCGAGCCATCGTCTTCATCTTCTTCCTCTTCCTCCCTTATCCGTTAAAGTACATCCGCAAGCAGCAACGATGTTTGTCTTCGTCTTCCGAGCTAAATTTTTCCTAGGCTTTGAACCCTCGAAGGTTGAGGGCCTTTTCCTGTTTTTATCCTTCACCGATTTCAGAACCGGGGTCGAAGTCTCATCCTCACCAGATGGGGCCTCACGACAGCATCCTTGCCCAGGACTGTACACAAGAAAATTGAATAAGTAGAAAAAAATAATCTTAATCAAATCATCAAATACATAAAATGGGGGCTTACCATGATTCTTGGCCACTCATCAACCCTTTGCTAATCGCTCCATGAGCGCTCGACCTACGTAGAGGTCGAGGCCAGGTTCCGAACCCAGCTCTCGAGGTCAGGAATCGCACGGGACATACAAGCGACCACTATATCACGAAAAAATACATCAATGAGAAAAAACAAAGGAACAAAATAATACATGGAAGCTAACAGTGAGACGCTACTTACGATTCATGTTCCATTTCTCAAGAAACTTCTCGGCTAGGATCAGGTTGGAAGTCCTTACTCGAACAAACCGGCCCATCCAACCTTGGTCTTTGTCCTCGTTTATGCTCGAGAATAGAAATTTGGTAGCCCAATGTTGGAGTTTTATTCACCCGCCTCGATAGAGACAGGGGCTATATAGTATGATGAGGTGATCGAGGGTGAAAGGGAGCCCCTCGACTTTACTCACAAAGAATCGGAGCAAAATAATATTTTGCCAAAAAGAAAGATGGATTAGGCCTAGGGTTATTTGATATTTAGGGCAAAAATCGACGATGACAGGGTAGAGGAGGTCCATCATGAAATGGTAAGTGTAAACATTTAGAAACCCTTCCACACGGGTAGTGATGTCTTCTTCGGGGGTCGGGATCACCACCTCTTTGCCCTCCCAGTTGCAGTCTTTCTTTACCTACTTAAGGTATCTCTCGGTTATCGAGGACATATAACTTGACATTGGATCGCACCGACCAGGAACTGACGAGGCTTTGTTTGTCTTGAAATCCGATTTTAGCGCGTACCCCCAGGAATACATTCCTCAAGACGGGGTTCCACCGGCGTTTTCCCGCCGGCCGGTTAGAAGATGACGCATCTTCTTTTTGTTGTACCGTTTTCGATATTTTTGGCATTTTTGTGTGAGTTTAAAGAAAGAGGAAGATAATAGGACTTGATGTTTGAGAATGGATTAGCGACAAAACCTAAAGATTTTGTGGAAAGGAAGAACTTAGAAGATGTAAAAGCTTTGGAGATTATTGGAAAGTGAAAGTAAAGTTTGAATCAATGAGAAGATGGCCTATTTATGGGATTCACAGAGACGGTTCAAAGGCACTAGTTACCGACCTCCAGCTGACACTCATTAATGACTTTAGAAACTGTACCGACAGGACGTTTCAGTCACTTCCGTCTCTTACGTCACGGGGATGACATCATGACAGGTCGAGGTAAAAAATTGAAGGCTCAATTATGTTTTATCATTACACTCCAAAAAATGAGGGGACTATTTGTACACGGTTAAAGCCCACCTGATTTTACTATTTGACCGAGACCGAGAGGTTGCATCGAAGGTCAGACTCGTAACGAAACATATTAAATCATGAGGATAAGGTACCAAGTTCAGAATTGAGGTACCTGTCGAGATCGAGGCTAGTAGAAATCGAAGCCAAATGAGACAGACATCGAGCAAGATCGAAGATAGCACAATAACAGAAAGACGAGATATTTGTGACTGGTCGAGGATCATGGTGTCAATCTCGTAACGAATCATCAAAGACGGTTAATCAACTAATCATGAGATTTCCTTATGTAATTAGAGTTGTACCATAAGTGGAATTTCTCTACTATATATAGGAGGGTTCTAATAATTTGTAACAGACATTGTCCACAACTATCAAAGAAATATAATTCTCTTTCTCGTTTACATTCTTGTTCATTATCTTGTTACATTTTTAAACTGTTCTTGCACCAAACAGTTCGGAGGTACTCTAACTCGAGGGATGAGTTCCATTCAAACACTGGTTTGATTTACTTTATTGTTGATTTCTATTATTAATCTTCCTATTTATCAGTTGGTGTTAAGTGAAATCATGTATCCTTAAAAATACATTACAAGTTTAATCATTATCCAATTTTAAGGGTAAACATTGCCAAACACCAGATCCAATGCAAGATTAGAGGAAGAAAGATTTGTCAGAAGAACTGCATGATTGTACAAGGAAGCAGATTCCAGGAAATTATCTCATTTAGAGAAGTACATGAAGAAAGATATTTTGGTGAAAATAGAGAATATACCAAAAACAGAGGAAATATCGTGGCGCAAAAAAGCGAGATGTCTATGGTTGAAAGAGAGGGATAGGGATACAAAATATTTAAAAAGGACTGGCTAACTCTCATAAAAGATGTAACAATATACGTAAGGCTGGTATGGGGAAGGTGTTCGAAGAATCTTAAGGAATTAAAAATCTGAAATCATGGACTTCTACCAAAAGCTATTTACTTAAACTGAGACATGAAGACCGTCTATGGAACTTAATCTACATAACCATAGAAGAACAAAGTTGGTTGAAAAGGAATTATAAAGAAGAAGAAGATACTGGAAGCTATCAATTAGTGTGCTCCAGATAAAGCACCAAGGCCTGATGATTCTATCATGGTTTTTTTTACCAAAAGTCATGGGATATCATTAAAGAAGACATCACTAGGGCTATCATATATTTTCACCAATTCTATAAGTTCTCCAAAGCTTACAATGACTCCTTTATAGTCATATTCCCAAAAAATAAATATGCAACCCTAAACCCATAAGTCTAGTTGATGTGAGCACGTAATTTTTTACCAATAATATAAAATTACTCCCAGAAAACTTCAAAACATAGCTTTAATTATTTTATAAAATTTTAGAATTTTTGTATACTTTACTTGAATTGTTTTGTGCGTATTTGTGTTTGGTATATTTTTAGTAGCATTTTAAATCCTAAAAAAATATATTTTAATCTTTACAATTAGAATTTTAATTTCATAATTAATTTCATTTGTAAAAAAAGCATAAAATACATTAGTCGCTTTGTCGTTATTTTGCCTTCTTGAAATTAATTTTTTAGGTAATTAGTTAGTTAGTCAATCATTAGATAAAATCAGTAAACAAGATAACTTTGCAATAAGCTTTTAATAGTCATGTAGTTAATTGGTGGGTAAAACATAAAGGATCATGAAGAGAGGAAAGGGTCGTCTGCCCCATATTCTGAATTGGGCCAAGTGCAGCGGCCCAATTATCCTTGAGACCCAAGACCTAAACCCCATCTTTACCCTATCAAAACTCACACCCATTTCCAAAAAAATAGGCAGACAGTTCCTCACTGTCACGACCCAAAATTCACGCCTAACGCCGTTGTCAAGCAAGCCAACATTGATTTATCAATTTAATTACTTGAAAATCACAATTTCCATTAGTTAAATAGTACCAAATAGAATTTACAAGGTGAAATAATAAAAATTCCTTGAACCATCATGCTTCCTCTAGTAGAAACCCAAAAAATCCAGTGTCACAAGTGCAAAAGCCTTTTTCTAAGGAATATAATAAATATGCAGCATCCGTCCCGAATGTAATAAGACAGAATAAAAATAGACAATACAATGGAAACTCGGTTGACTTCAGTGCATAGCCTGGAGTGCAACTTACATAAAGTCTCTGTCGCGCCCTCTTTTTCTCGCGAAACCGGGTTTCAACATTTTTGACAACTTCTTTTGGGAGGGTAAGAAAATGGAATTGGTTAGAGACGCCACCTAACAGATTAAGGTGCATTAGAGAACCTAGAGCAGATAAATCATATTATATTAGTTTGCATTAGCATAGATCGGGTAAGGGCTCAAATTACCTTAAGAGGAAGGTGCTAGACACCCCTCGAGGTCCACAACGGTGGGTCCCGGCCGAACTTAAAATAAACGAATTAGTCTAAGAAAGTGAAGAAAACTATTTAATAAGGATAGGGGGGGTCCTAAATGTTTTAGCCTATAGGATCACCCCGTGCAATATAAATACTACTTCATAACTCCCCCAGGCCGGGAGTGTTACTCATATTATCCAGCAGGCACAAACTATCATCTCCTGCTACCCGATTACTATCTTTAAGTTATTACTTAAAGCGCTCTAGTTAATTTTAGTCTGTTTCCTATGCGTGCACTACCCATCCCTTACCTATGGTCTTGGAGGTATTAGGACCACTACATGGGATAGTTCTAGACTAAACCTAGGTTGCTCAAAATTTTAAAAGACTAGGCAACAAGCAAAACAATTAGGACTTTCAAATAAAAAGTAGATATGGGCTCATGTTGACCTCCACACATAAAACAACAAATGCACGCAATTGATTAGCAGGATTTATTAATCTTAAAAGTCCTATAGGCAGGATATCTATGTGAGAAGAAAGGTGAGCAATGATATACAGAAGCAGTTTCATCAATGCGAGTATTAGGGCCTATCGTTTGCCTACTGATTTTATTCGGTACAATATCTGGGCACTTCAGACAGTAACGCATCACAATTACAAATTCAGAATTGTTATTAGGTCCTATAGGCATATTGTCTAAGTGATTAACATGGACGTGTATTCAGAATCAACTCTACAAGCGTAACTTCTACGAGTATGATGAATGTCATCCTATAGGCATGATTTCTAAGTTCGGACTGATTTTAACTCTATATATATTATTCATGACCTTGAATTTTCCTTTAATCCTATAGGCATGCTCTCTAATTATTGGACTGACTTGAATCCTATAGGCATGATCTCTAGATTTGAAATTGATTTTAACCCTATGGGCATTATTTCTATCATTGATTTGACTTTAATCCTATAGGCATGATATCTGATAAAGCGGTACATGGGCAGAAATTTAGACACATTGCCAGAAAATAGTTGAGTCAAATATTGGATCCTATAGGCATGATTGCTAACACATATTTATTGGACAAATTAATGCATCCTATAGGCGGGTTTCCAACAAAGTTGTAATAATAATCCTATAGGCAGGATCTCTAATATGTAAACACAATACAAACTCATACGGTTTTAGCAAGAATACCATAAACTTATAAGCAGAATCCACATCACAAATGAGATCCTATATGTAGGATTTCTACCCGAATTATCAAAGAAAACACAGAACCCTTCCCAGTTTTAACTAAATACGACAAAATATGTTTGTTACAAGGTTATTACAGACAAGATTAGTGAATAAATTACATAAGGGTAGTGAAATAAACTATAGGGAGCCTTTATTAGGCCCAAATACACCTGGGCAGCCCAGGCCTTCAAAACATATCAGCTTCGAGGCTCATTTCACAAGTATAGACAGTCAATGGTGAGTGACTCACCCATAGCACATATAGAATCAGGTTTCCAGTGTGTCAAAGTTCCCAAGGGCCTCAGGGACCCAGGGCAATACTCACACCAGAACCAAATACTCAAAAAATGATTCAAAGGAGATTAGGAACCAATTCCCAGCGTGTCAGAGTTCACAGGAGTCTCATTTGGACCCTGAGCAATGCTCGCACTGGGATGGTTGAGGATAGAACCTAAGGGACTAAGACTAGGAGTATTAAAAAAAGTAACAACACATAAAAGGAGGTAGGGATAGATTTAAAACAGTTTTGATTTCTCAGAAGAAGGCCACCATAACAGAGTTTAAGACATAGAACATGTGGGCATAGTTGCATTAAGAAAACAAGCAAGGTTTGCAAAGTTATTCATGCTCAAACATACAATTTAAATAAGTTGATATCTAGAAAAGTCTAGTTAAGCTAGGTGTTCATGCTAGCATTTAGGACAACCTTATTAAACCATAGAAAACCAAACAGTCAGAACACCCACATGAATCCAAATGAGTACAAGACATATTAGAAAGCAAGTTATCAAAGCATATAAACGACATAACAGGAAGCCTAGTAACAATACACGTTTCAAAGATTTAAGACTAATTGACTACTTTGCCTTCTAACATTATCCTAAAGATAACAAAATTCAGAGCAGGTGCAGAACAACACATAGGAGACAGATTAAGCATATTTTTTTAAGAGGATTCATATTAAGTAAAATAATCAATATCAGACTAACAATATGAACTATAGGACTAAAAGAGAATCATGTAAACATGCAAAATCATGCTCAGAAAAGGGTTTTAGACATGGATTGTAAACACAGTTCAGGAACACATAAAAATGAAATGACAAAGGATAGTCACTCACTAGTTAAGCGAGCAAAACCAGAATAATACCACAAAGTCGAGAGTCCAGAATATTTGGCCTAGGCTTTCAGCCAGCCAAGACTAGAGTAAACGAGAGAGAGCGGATAGAGTATAGAACCAAAATCCTAAATTTCTTAGTGAGTGTATGTTAATTCGAGTCTTCCTAAAGGGGAAAGAGGGAAGGGGTTTAAATATCCTAAGACTAAGTACCAAACATGGAAATAATCAAACGATTTATTAAAGGGAAAACTCAGAATTATTAAGGCAAGTCAAGAAGAACGCGTATAACAGCAATCAAACAAGTCTGGAATCACAAGTTCTCAGGGAATAATTAAGGCAAGAGTCCTAAATAGATAGGAAGAATCAATAAGAAAAATGAAATTAGAATCGAAGCCGTAATTTTAGGGTAAGTAAATTAGTTGGAATAATCGAAGAAAACTAACATGCATATAGACAGATATGGGCAAATATTGAAATAAAAATCATAACAAGTTTGATCCTGTCACGACCCGAAATCCCACCTTCAGGCCGTGACTGCGTCTAACATTGGATCCGCTAGACAAGCCAACGTATGCAATAAATCTAACAAATTTCAACTCATGTCAATAGTAGTAAGGGTAATGCCTTTCAAAACTTAACGGAAATAACAAACGCTTAAAAATGCTTACAGTGGAAATGTAATAAACATCCGAACGGTTTAATGAAACGGTAAAGTATACAACGTTGCATAATCCCAAAACCGGGGTGTCACAAACTCACGAACTCTATATGGAGTACTAAATACAAAGTCTAGAAAGAAGGGTACACAATTGTCTTCGGAGCTACAGAATAAATAAGACAATAGAAGAGTCAAAGACGGAAGAGACACCAAGGCCCACGAACGCCGGCGGTATACCTTGAAGCCTCTGAAGTGGACTGAACGAGACTCCCTCAGTGTTGTCCACAGGGTCCGAGTGCGGGATCTGCACAACATAAAGAAGTGCAGTGTAGCATCAGTACAACCGACCCCATGTACTGAGTAAGTGCCGAGCCTAACCTCGGCCGAAGTAGTGACGAGGCTAGACTTAGCAACGATGTACACCTGTCCTACCCTACAAGATATAACACAGATAGCAATGCAAGAAATAAGCAGACAATTAGGGAAACGGGAGAAGTTAAAGGGATCACAAGTGAGATATGACAGTATATTGATCATAAGAAAGCAGATAAGAAGCAGTTTAACAGAAAGTACCAAGTAAAAACAAGTACAAATGCCAGGAATGTAAATAATGGCACGACATCACCCTTCGTGCTTTTACCCTCTTCCTCACTATGCAAAACATGGTATAATCAATGTAAATCATGGCACGAAATTATCCTTCGTGCTTCACTTTCTCTTTCTCTATGCAATGTATGATGTGATAACTGTAATCATGGCACGGCATTAACCTTCGTGCTTTCAATGAATGTAAACATGGTACGACATTAACCTTCGTGCTTTCAATTAATGTAAATATGGCACCACATTAACCTTCGTGGTTTCGATAAATGTAAATATGGCACGACATTAACCTTCGTGCTTTCAATGAATGTAAATATGGCACGACATTAACCTTCGTGCTTTCAATGAATGTAAATATGGAACGACATTAACCTTTGTGCTTTCAATAAATGTAAATATGGCACGACATTAACCTTCGTACTTTCAATAAATGTAAATATGGCACGGTATTAACCTTCGTGCTTTCAATAAATTTAAATATGGCACGGCATTAACCTTCGTGATTTCAATAAATGTAAATATGGCACGGCATCACGCCTCGTGATTTACTCTCTCTTTCTTACTATGCATTATATGATGTATGGCAAGGAATGCAACATAGTAGAAAAATACAGTTCAAATCACCCGGGAAGGGGAAATTATCAGTCAATATCTGAATAAATGCCCGACAAGGGTCTCAGCTATAACCAATCAGTTCAATATATATACTGTGTACTTGGATTCTCAATTGAACCAACATTTCATAATCTCTACAACCAGTACATCAACCACAATCAACATTCTCAAGTAGAGGCAATCACGTAATATAATGAACATTGAAGAAATAACTGAATTTTATCAAAATAGACTCACGGGCATGCTAGACTCACAATGTATAGGTACTCGTCACCTCACCTATACATTGAACATGATAAACACGTCACACATAGAAGGAAATACCTAATCCCTCACAAAAGTTAGTCAAGACACTTACCTCGGTCCAAAGAATAGCAATCAACCCTCTAAGACCGTCTTTCCTTTATAATCCGACTCCGAAACAACGATATCTAGGCATAATTAATTCAATAATATCAATAAAGACTCAATGACACAATCCCATAGCCTATATATGCAATTCCTATCATTCTTCCAAAAATACCAAAATTCGACCCCGGGCCCGCTTGGTCCATAATCAAGGTTCGGACCAAAACCCAATCACCTATAATCCCACGAGTTAGAATATATAATTTGTTTTAATATTCGACCCCAAATTGAGGTTGAATTACCCAAAATTCCCAAAAACCTAATTCTACCCCAAACCCCTAATTTCTATTTAATTTCCATGTTTTTAGGCCTAGGTTCTAGTGATTATGAAAGCAAAAGTGGAAGAAATTGATGTTAGGAAACTTACCCAAGAGACTATGGAGGAAGAATTGGCTTGGAGGTCTTCAATGAAGGTTGGAGAAAGGAGAAAATTATGAAAATATGAAAATCCCGTGTAGAGTATTCTGTTTTTGACCTTTCAATTAACTGGGCGAAAAATGCTCTCTGCGATCGCGGAAAAGGGGCTGCGATTGCAGAGAAGGACTTGGCTGACCCTACGCGATCGCAGGAGAGGTAACGCGATCGCAGAGCTGCAAAGTCTCACCCTATGCGATCGCGGAGCAAGGATCGCGACCGCACTGAACAAACTACCCCCAGACCCCCGACCTACCTAGCACACTATGCGATCGCGGAGCTGGCATTGCGATCGCATAGAGCATCAGTGACCCCCTCCCAGCCCAGCACTATGCGATCACATCTATGCTTATGCGATCGCATAGAGACACACACGAGACACCAGAAGCTGCAATTAAACACCCGATTTTCCTATCTTTTTACACCCCGTTAGCTACTCGGAACTCACCGGAGCCCTCGGGGCTCAAAACCAAAAACACACACAACTCCCAAAACATCCCACGGGCTTATTCAAATACTTAAACCACCAAAATACATCGATAACAATGAATTAAACTCCAAAATCCGTAGAATTTTCTCAAACTTCATAAACTTCTAAATTTTCCATTTTTGATCCGAAACACGTCATTACAAGTCCGTTTTACACCAAATTTCACAGATAAGGCAAATAACATATAATAAACCTGTTTCGGGCTCCAGAACCATAATACAGGCCCAGTAATACGGTTTTCACATAATTACACATTTTCAAAAACCTTTATTATTTTCAGAAAATAATTTTCTTTAAAAAATTCATTTCTCAGGCTTGGGACCTCGGAATTGGATTCCGGGCATACGCCCAAGCCCATATTTTCCTACAGACCCTCGGGGACCGTCAAATCACGGGTCCGGGTCCGTTTACCAAATTTTTTGACCAAAGTCTACTTTATTCAATTATTCAATTCAAAAATTCCATGTTTATCAAATTTTCACATAGGAGCTTCCCGGCTACATGCCCGGGCTGCGCACGCATATCGAGGTGAGATTAACAGAGGCTTTTGGGGCCACAGAACACAGATTTAGCTGGAATTACTTAGGATGAATTTTTGGGTCATCACAATCTCCACCTCTAAAACAAACGTTCATCCTCGAAGGGACATAGAAAAGTACCTGAGTCTGAGAAAAGATGGGGATAACGACTCCTCATATCCGACTCGGAATCCCATGTAGCTGCCTCGGCAGGCCGACCTCTCCACTGAATATGGGCTGAAGGGTAACTCTTCGACCTCAACCGGCGAACCTGTCTATCTAATATAGCTACCGGTTCCTTCTCATAAGTCAGATCCTTGTCCAACTGGACACCGCTGAAGTCAAGAACATGAGATGGATCTGCAATATACCTCCGGAGCATAGATACATGAAACACTAGATGTACGACTGATAAATGCGGTGGCAAGGTAAGTCTGTAGGCCTCCTCTCCTACCTTGTCCAAAATCTCAAATGGACCAATATACCTAGGGCTCAACTTTCCCTTCTTTCCGAATCTCATCACGCCCTTCATAGGCGACACTCGAAGGAACACCTGGTCTCCTACCATAAAAGCCAAGTCTCGAACACTACGATCTGCATAACTCTTTTGCCTGAACTGAGCTGTACGAAGCCTATCCTGAATGATCTTCACCTTATCCAAGGCATCCTGGACTAACTCAGAACCCAATAATCTAGCNCAGAAATGGGAGGTAAACTGAGTACCTCGGTCTGATATGATAGATAAGGGCACACCATGAAATCCGACAATCTCCCTTATATAGATCTGAGCTAACTTCTCCGCTGAAGATGAAACCTCCACCTGAATGAAATGTGCTGACTTGGTCAGCCTATCCACCACAACCCATACTGCATCAACCATCCTTTGGGTCCGTGGAAGTTCAACTACAGAATCCATCGTGCTACGCTCACACTTCCACTCGGGAAGCTGAATCTGCTGCATCAAACCACCGGGTCTCTAGTGATCATACTTAACCTACTGACAATTCAAGCACCGAGCTACGTAAGCCACGATATCCTTCTTAATTCTACGCCACCAAGAATATTTCTGCAAGTCTTGGTAAATCTTCGCGGCGCCCGGATGAATGGAATACCGGGAACTATGGGCCTCCTGCAATATTAACTCACGAATGTCGTCCACATCAGGAACACATATACGACCTTGTAATCTCAAAACTCCCTCAGCATCAACTGTGACTTGTTTGGCACGTCCGTGCCGAACCGCATCTCTAAGAGAACAAAAATGACGATCATCATACTGCCTGGCGCGTATACGATCATAGAACGAAGAACGAGCAACGGTATGGGCCAAAACACTGCCACTCCCAGAAACCTCTAATCTCACCAATCGAGTGGCTAATGCCTGAACATCCAAAGCCAAAGGTCGCTCTCCAACTGATAAGTAAGCCCAACTACACATGTTGACTGATTTCCGGCTCAAGGCATCGGCCACCACATTGGCCTTTCCGGGATGATAGAGAATAATAATATCATAATCCTTCAACAACTCTATCCACCTCCTCTGCCTCATATTCAACTCCTTTTGCTTAAACAAGTATTGCAAACTCTTATGATTGGTGAACACCTCACACGGCACCCTATACAAATAGTGCCTCCAAATCTTCAAGACATGAATAATAGCTGCAAGTTCCAAATCATGGACTGGATAGTTCTTCTCATGAATCTTCAATTGACGTGAAGCATAGGCTATAACCTTCCCATCCTGCATCAATACTGCACCAAGCCCAACCCGCGAAGCATCATAGTACACGGTATAAGAACCTGAACCTGAGGGCAATACCAACACTGGTGCTGTGGTCAATGATGTCTTGAGCTTCTGAAAGCTCGCTTCACACTCCTCAGAACATCTGAACTGAGCACTCTTCTGTGTCAACTTGGTCATAAGAGCTGCTATAGATGAAAACCCCTCCACAAACCGGCGATAATAGCCTGCGAGGCCTAAGAAGCTCCGAATTTCTGTGGCTGAAGTGGTCCCAGGCCAATCTCTAACTGCTATAACTTTCTTCGGATCAACCTGAATTATCTCTGCCGATACAACGTGGCTCAAGAATGCCGCAGAACTCAACCAGAACTCGCACTTAGAAAACTTGGCATACAACTGCCGATCTCTCGGAGTCTGGAGGACGACTCTAAGGTGCTGCTCATGCTCCTCTCGGCTGCGAGAGTATATCAAAGTATCATCAATGAAAACAATAACGAACGAGTCCAAATAAGGCCTGAATATCCAATTCATCAACTCCATAAAAGCAGCGGGGGCATTAGTCAACCCAAACGACATGACCCAAAACTCATAATGCCCATAACGAGTGAGAAAACCCGTCTTGGGCACATCAGATGCCCTAATCCTCAACTGATGGTAGCTAGATCTCAAGTCTATCTTAGAGAATACCGTAGCACCCTGAAGCTGATCAAATAAGTCATCAATCCTCGGCAAAGGATACTTATTCTTGATAGCAACCTTATTCATTTGCTGGTAATCAATGCACATTCTCATAGAGCCATCTTTCTTCTTCATGAACAGTACTGGAGCACCCCAAGGAGAAACACTGGGCCTGAGGAAGCCTTTACCTAATAAATCCTGCAATTGCTCCTCCAACTCTTTCAACTCTGGTGGAGCCATACGATATGCAGGAGTAGAAATGGGATGAGTGCCCTCAGCTAACTCAATACAGAAATCAATATCCCTGTCGGGTGGCATACCGGCAGGTCAGTAGGGAATACCTCTGGAAACTCGCGGATCACGGGCACAGACTCTATAGAAAGGACCTCAGCACTAGAATCACGAATGTAGGCCAAATAGGCCGAACAACCCTTCTCAAGCATACGCTGAGCCTTCATATAGGAACTAACACTACCAGAAGAATGACTAGGAGTCCCTCTCCACTCTAAACGAGGTACTCCAAGCAAGGCTAAGGTCACTGTCTTGGCATGACAATCGAAAATGGCATGATAAGGAGATAACCAGTCCATACCCAGAATCACATCAAAATCTACCATGACAAGGAGCAATAAGTCTACTTGAGTCTCCAAACAACTGATAACAACTAAGCCGGAACGATAGACTCGGTCAACCACAATAGAATCACCCACTGGGGTAGGCACATACACAGAAGTACTTAAAAAATCACGAGGCATGCTCGAATTAGGGGCAAATTTTGGGGACACATAAGAGAAAATAGAACCCGGATCAAATAATACCGAAGCATCTCTGTTGCAAATGGAGGCCGTACCTGTGATAACTGCATTGGAGGCCTCAGCCTCGGGTCTGGTAGGAATAGCATAACAACGGGGCGGAGCCCCTCCAATCTGAACATCCTGGCCTCCACCTCTCGTGTCCTGTGCTCTACCTTTAAGAACCTGATCCCCTCCTCTGGCACCACGACTACCACTCCTAGCTGGCTGAGAGGGTGGTGGTGTGCCTGCTACGGGAACTATAGCACGGGGGCCCTGATACTGAGGACCACTAGAGACTCGGGGACAATATCTAACAATGTGCCCCGGCATACCACAATTATGACAAGATCTTTGCTATTGCGGATGAGGACTCGAGAACTGGCCCTGACGACCCTGATATCCTCCCTGAAAGCTCTGGAGCGGCTGAGCGCTAATAGGTGCTGGCGGTTCACGAGGAGATATCTGAAGTGCGGTCTGATAGAGCCTGGGAGGATGACCTCTGCCAAAGGAGTCTCTGCCTCAAGATGAGGCTCCACTGAATCTCCCAAAGTGACGGGGTCTCTTGTCAGCTCCCTCAGCTACCGGTGCTGCTAAACCAGGCTGAACTAATCCGGCTGGCTGAGGTGCCGGAGTCTAAAACTGCTGAGTTAACTGCTCTGACGTACGGGTGGCATGAGTCTCCCCCAGCCTGAGAGACGGCTGGTGCAGTAGGAAGAAGTCCCGCCTGTGCTATACTCTCCATAAGTCCTACCAAACGGACGAGAGCGTCCTGAAATACTGGGGTAGCTATGAACCCCTCTGTGACCTGTGCTGGTCCAACTTGGACTTCCGGAACTGGGACCTCCTCGTCAGACTCAACCTGAGGGTCCTCCATTGGGGCTGCTGCTCTAGGTTGAGTCCTGCCCCGGCCTCTAGCACGGCCTCATCCTCGACCTCGACCTCTCGTAGGAGCTGTAGTAGGAGTGTCGGACTGCTGAGCGGAACCAAGGGAAACACGCGTCCTCTCAATCTGCGAGAGAGTAGGATGGAAACTAAAATAGTATACAGAATATACTACGCACGACAGCGTATGAAGAGAAGAGGAGTATCCTAACTTAGCAGCCTCTAGGGGATAAATACAGACGTCTCCGTACCAATCCCTCAGACTCTACCAAGGTTGTCCGTGAGTTGTGAGACCTAAGCAACCTAGGGCTATGATACCAACTTGTCACGACCCGAAATCCCACCTTCAGGCCGTGACTGCGTCTAACGTTGGACCCCCTAGACAAGCTAACGTATGCAATAAATCTAACAAATTTCAACTCATGGCAATAGTAGTAAGGGTAATGCCTTTCAAAACTTAACGGAAATAACAAACGCTTAAAAATGCTTACATCGGAAATGTAATAAACAACGGAACGGTTAAATGAAACGGTAATGTACACAACGTCGCATAATCCCAAAACTGGGGTGTCACAAACTCACGAACTCTATATGGAGTACTAAATACAAAGTCTAGAAAGAAGGGTACACAATTCTCTTCGGAGCTACAGAATAAATAAGACAATAGAAGAGTCAAAGACGGAAGAGACACCAAGGCCCACGAACGCCGGCGGTATACCTTGAAGCCTCTGAAGTGGACTGAAGGAGACTCCCTCAGTGTTCTCCACAGGGTCCGAGTGCGGGATCTGCACAGCATAAAGAAGTGCAGTGTAGCATCAGTACAACCGACCCCATGTACTGAGTAAGTTCCGAGCCTAACCTCGGCCGAAGTAGTAACGAGGCTAGACTTAGCAACGATGTACACCTGTCCTACCCTACAACATATAACATAGATAGCAATGCAAGAAATAAGCAGACAATTAGGGAAACGAGAGCAGTTAAAGGGATCACAAGTGAGATATGACAATATATTGATCATAAGAAAGCAGATAAGAAGCAGTTTAACAGAAAGTACCAAGTAAAAACAAGTACAAATGCCAGGAATGTAAATAATGGCACGTCATCACCCTTCGTGCTTTTACTCTCTTCCTCACTATGCAAAATATGGTATAATCAATGTAAATCATGGCACAGAATTATCCTTCGTTCTTCACTTTCTGTTTCGCAATGCAATGTATGATGTGATCACTGTAATCATGGCACGCTATTAACCTTCGTGCTTTCAATGAATGTAAACATGGCACGACATTAACCTTCGTTCTTTCAATGAATGTAAATATGGCGCGATATTAACCTTCGTGCTTTCGATAAATTTAAATATGGCACGACGTTAACCTTCGTGCTTTCAATGAATGTAAATATGGCACGAAATTAACCTTCGTGCTTTCAATAAATGTAAATATGGCACGGCATTAACCTTCGTGCTTTCAATGAATGTAAATATGGCACGACATTAACCTTCGTGCTTTCAATAAATGTAAATATGACACGACATTAACCTTCGTGCTTTCAATAAATGTAAATATGGCACGGCATCACCCCTCTTGCTTTACTCTCTCTTCCTTACTAAGCATGATATGATGTATGGCAAGGAATGCAACATAGTGGACAAATACAGTTCAAATCACCCGGGAAGGGGAAATTAGCAGTCAATATCTCAATAAATGCCCGACAAGGGTCTCAGCTATAACCAATCAGCTCAATATATATACTGTGTACTTGGATTCTCAATTGAACCAATATTTCATAATCTCTACAACCGGTACATCAACCACAATCAACATTCTCAAGTACAGGCAATCACGTAATATAATGAACATTGAAGAAATAACTGAATTTTATCAAAATAGACTCACGGGCATGCTAGACTCACAATGTATAGGTACTCGTCACCTCACCTATACATTGAACATGATAAACACGTCACACATAGCAGGAAATACCTAATCCCTCACCAAAGTTAGGCAAGACACTTACCTCGGTCCAAAGTATAGCAATAAACCCTCTAAGACCGTCTTTCCTTTATAATCTGACTCCGAAACAACGATATCTAGGCATAATTAATTCAATAATATCAATAAAGACTCAATAACACAATCCCATAGCCTATATATGCAATTCCTACCATTCTTCCAAAAATACCAAAATTTGACCCCGGGCCCGCTTGGTCCAAACTTGAGGTTCGGACCAAAACCCAATCACCTATAACCCCACGAGTTAGAATATATAATTTGTTTTAAGATTCGACCCCAAATTAAGGTTGAATTACCAAAAATTCCCAAAAACCTAATTCTACCCAAAACCCCTAATTTCTACTTAATTTCCATGTTTTTAGGCCTAGGTTCTAGTGATTATGAAAGGAAAGTGGAAGAAATTGATGTTAGGAAACTAACCTAAGAGACTATGGAGGAAGAATTGGCTTGGTGGTCTTCAATGGAGGTTGGATAAAGGAGAAAATGATGAAAATATGAAAATCCCGTGTAGAGTATTCTGTTTTTGACCTTTCAATTAACTGGGCAAAAAATGCTCTCTGCGATCGCGGAAGAGGGGCTGCGATCGCAGAGAAGGACTTGGCTGACCCTACGCGATCATAGGAGAGGTAACGCGATCGAAGATCTGCGGAGTCTCACCCTATGCGATCGCGGAGCAAGGATCGCGACCGCACTGATCAAACTACCCCCAGACCCCCGACCTACCTAGCACACTATGCGATCGCGGAGCTGGCATTGCGATCGCATAGAGCATCAGTGACACCCTCCGAACCCAGTACTATGTGATCGCAGCTATGCTTATGCAATCGCATAGAGACACACACCAGAAGCTGCAATTAAACACCCGATTTTCCTATCTTTTTACACCCCGTTAGCTACCCGGAACTCACCCGAGCCCTCGGGGCTCAAAACCAAAAACACACAACTCCCAAAACATCCCACGGGCTTATTCAAATACTTAAACCACCAAAATACATCGATAACAATGAATTAAACTCAAAAATCCGTAGAATTTTCTCAAACTTCATAAACTTCTAAATTTTCCATTTTTGATCCGAAACACGTCATTACAAGTCCGTTTTACACCAAATTTCACAGATAAGGCAAATAACATATAATAAACCTGTTTCGGGCTCCGGAACCATAATACAGGCCCAGTAATACGGTTTTCACATAATTACTCATTTTCAAAAACCTTTATTATTTTCAGAAAATAATTTTCTTTAAAAAATTCATTTCTCAGGCTTGGGACCTCGGAATTCGATTCCGGGCATACGCCCAAGTCCCATATTTTCCTACGGACCCTCCGGGACCGTCAAATTACGGGTCCGGGTTCGTTTACCAAAAATGTTGACCAAAGTCTACTTTATTCAATTATTCAATTCAAAAATTCCATGTTTATCAAATTTTCACATAGGAGCTTCCCGGCTACATGCCTGGGCTGCGCACGCATATTGAGGTGAGATTAACAGAGGCTTTCGGGGCCTCAGAACACAGATTTAGCTGGAATTACTTAGGATGACCTTTTAGGTCATCACAGAGCCCTAATTTTAGGGAAAAATAAAACTGGTCAGGAGATTCACAGAAATATCGATAGAATGCATATAGACAGATATAAGGGAACAATGAAGAAGATACTCAAAAAATAGAACCAGAATAGATCTTAAAGATGTGAGTCCCGATTTTAGGGCAAATAAATTAGGCAAACACTTTTTAACGAAAAGGAAAATAGCAGAAAATAGACATGAAGAAACATAATGGAGGTTTTAACAAAAAATAAGAAAACAATTTAAACAGCTCTTAAAAAGATCCAAACCCTAATTTTAGGGTAAATAGAGAATCAAAAGAATCCAAGAAATTCGTACCCCAAGAGGCAAAGAATGAACATAGATGAAAACAAAGGGGAAGTTCAAACAAGATTTGGTTTGAAAATGAGAAAATCGGCTTGCCATATTAGGCAAAATACTAGGTTATACCATAATCGAGTATCCATTAGCGAGACAAGGTGAATAAGGTAAGAAAATCACCAATCAATCCCATATCTGGTTGGAATCAAAGAAAGATTAGGGGGGATCAAGGTGACAGCTTAGGGTTTACAGAGGAGACGGAGAAGGTTTGAGAGAGTTCAAGGGCGGCGGGGCTGGGATAATGGTCTCTAGGATTTGGGGGTAGGGATATAAGGAAAAGACGGGGTTATTTGTGAGTCGTTAATCATTTGTGATCAACGATTGGGATTTAGGCAGAGCTGGTCGGTTCTGGACTAGATTAGGGGGTTATGGATTGGGCTTAAATGTTTGGGCCAAGGGTTTGGGTAGCTGGGCTGGTGGGTTGGTCCGAAATTGGGAATTTTAGGGGCTAGATTTTAAATACCCATTTTAACAAATAAATAATTTGTAAAAATTAATTAATAAATAACAAAAATATCACTTGTGCATGAAAATGATTTAAAATAATTACTTAACATTATAAAAATATAAAAAGTCATTTTCCGTATAAATAATGTAATTATGCACATATATGGGCTATTATTGCAAAATATGCAA
This sequence comes from Nicotiana undulata, assembly GCA_005239495.1. NCBI lineage: Eukaryota > Viridiplantae > Streptophyta > Magnoliopsida > Solanales > Solanaceae > Nicotiana > Nicotiana undulata. The sequence goes on from ML269785.1 coordinate 92,263, forward strand.
TTTTAGCCTAAGGATGCGAATATAATTATAATAAATACATTAAAAAAAAATTAAAGATTAATATGGATATAGATGATGAAAATTAAATGATAATCATCATAGAAATTACTTGTGATGCATTTAAAAATTATTAATATAATAAAATGGAAATAAATTGATTTAAAAATCTTTAAAAACTATGGAAAAATTAGGAAACATACTTGATGATACTCATGCACTATTTTAAAGGTATATATGTATATTCAAAAATATATGAGGGAAAAATTGGATATCAACTGGTCATCAAATGACATGTCAGATCCTCCTCATTTAGTGCAAACGTGTAGAATGAGTACAAAAATCAATGCGTACCCAGTAAGTATGCCAAACTCCGAAGAAGTAGTGACGAGGGGGTCGTCATCGACACTTACTATAGGTACAATATAGCAATATAATAAAACATAAGTAAATATGAAGCAACGACAAAGGTAGGTAAATCTGTAAGTTACATAATCGATCATGTATCCTACCTTAATATCTCAGAAATATGCCAAATGTCAATACCAATTATGTAAGAAATACCATAAAATGTCGGGCATCAGTGGAAGATTTATCTCATGAATATTCGGACTACTAGCGATATCACAAAGTCGTTCGTCCCGATCAGAATAATGTGTACATCACCAAGGGTCAAGCGCCACGAATCATAGATGCATCTATATATTACCGAGGCGTTCAGCCTGCTCCACAAGAAAGGAAGGAAGTTTTAGAATCACAAGATACGTGTTCACAATACGGTACATGAGCACAATAAATAGTACACCCCTTTGCATTTATCGAATATCTTTGCAACAATTCAAGGTGATAAAGCTTGGCCTGGTACTTTTATTTGTACATCGACTTAAATTATATTTTCAATTAATTAAGCCAACAGAATAAGTTCAAGTAATTCAAATATTGCATGATAAAATCTTAAGTCTACCCAGACATAAACATGTTTTAGCTACGTACGGACTCTCGTCACCTCATGCATACGTAAAACCCATAACTAGTTGGATTTTTGACACTCCCTACACAATTTGGTGGAGCTACCAATTTCTGGTGATTGCATAGCAGAAAAAAGCAACTCTTCAGGAGATGCTCAACTTCTTGAGAACCAATCTCAAAGATCTACCAACAACGACGCTTGAATTTCACCTTCAACATATAGATTCTGTGATTGTTGATGAAGTAATTCTGGTTTACTCTATGATTTTTGATGCAGGACTTTGGGTTTACTCATTAAACAAAAAGGAGAAGGGTGATCTTGATTTCCGATTCAAAATTCAGAATATGCAAGCGATGATCTATCCCATCACAAGAAAGACATTTCTCCTTCAGTCCAACTTGCTTGGAATTGACGGACTGGGCTATGCTGATTTCCTTTTACACAACAGGGAGAATGTTTTAAGCCTCTATTCAAACTCAGCTAATTCTGTCAAGAGCTAGCTTCAGGCAATTCAGAAAGAACTCAAGTGCTTTCAAGCTGTTGTAGAAACACAAGACGGACTTCAACATTTTGTAACACATACAAATGATTTGGTGTATGAGGTAGAATATGTATTAGATGTTTGTAAGAAAAAAAAGGTTCCGGATTGGTGTATTTTTCTCTAGATCTTGAACATTGAAGAGGATATTAGAGTGCTCATGGCAGAGGTAGCAGAAGTTCAAGAAAATACTGCGTTCGACTTGGTATTGTATAACATCACCTATGCTGCCCCTACACATACTTCTTCATGATTTTCCATCAATCCAAGCAAGAATGAAGAGATGGCGGGCTTCAAGGATGTATGAACGAGCTAAGAGACAAACTAATCAAAGGATCAGTAAATCTTGATGTCGTTTCAATTGTTGGAATGCCTGGATTAGGCAAGACAACTCTGGCAAACAAACTATATATTTTGATGAGTTAGTTGTCTCTTATTTTGATATATGTGCTCACTGTTGTGTCTCTCAAGAATATAAACGGAAGGACTTGTTACTAGCCCTTCTACATGTTGTTATTGATGATTCAACTAAACTTGATCGAGTGGCTGAAAATGAATAAGCAGACAAGCGTCAAAAACTATTTAAGCCCAAGAGATATTTTATCCTCGTTAATGATGTCTGAAAAATAAGTGCATGAGATGATTTACTGTCATGCTTCCCTAAAAATAACAAAGGAAGTAGATTTATTCTAACAACTCGGCATTATGAAGTTGTATCTTATGCTAAACACGTTAGTGATCCCCATAATCTTTGATTTTTCAATATTGATGAAAGTTGGACGCTATTACAGAATAAGGTGTTCAACAAAGAAAGATGTCCCCTGGTCTTAGAGGCTATCGTCAAAAGCATAGCACAAAAGTGTGGAGGGATTCCACTTTAAATGGTTCTGGTAGCAGGTATCCTCACTAGAATGAGGAAGGAAAAACATTGCTGGGAACAAGTATCAATAAACTAAAGTCTAAATATTCAAGCTCAATCGCAGGGCACAATCTGAGTTATCAGAATCTACCACATTATTTGAAACCTTATTTTTTATATATGGGAGTATTTTCAGAGGATAAAGAGATTCAAGTCTCAAAATTAACAGAGTTGTGGATAGCCGAGGGTTTCATTAACACGCACATGGAGAAGCTTTCTGAGGGTTTCATTAAGAGCTCTGAAAGAAGGATCAAGACATGTCGTATTCATGACCGGGTGCTTGAATTTTGCAGGAAGAAAGAGAAGTTGGAGAACTTTTTAGAAAGGATAAGGTAATAAAAATATTTATTAATTTTATCTTTTCAATCTATAAGGCTTCTTCTTATTATACCTATTTCTCTATTAACAGGGAGGGATAGAGGTTTAGATCCTTCTCAATTTTTCCCTCCAATGTGCAATAATTCACGCCTCTTATACCTTTATTCTCAAAGTGACAATCTTCCAAAATGGTGTTTATTTTCTCCCATGTGAAATCTTTCCAGTTCAGGGAGGCTAGAAATATTGCATTCTCTTCAGTAGACTGTGTTTCAAACACTAAGGTTCAAGTTTCTAAGAGTGTTAGACTTTGAATTCACCATGATTGATTCTATCCCACAAGAATTTACCCTTTTGAAGTATCTAGCTTTTCGGACTGCAGAAGATGAATTATCGCTCCCGGACAACTTTCGTAACCTTGAAACATTGATAGTTCAAGGACTTAGAGGACGAGTATCATTATCAGATATCATTTGGAATATTGTTAAGTTGCAGTATCTTCATATCTATTCTTCATTTTGGACAGTGGAGAAAAATTCTCAGGCCGCCACTCGACAATGGTTAATTTGGAAACTGTTTCCTAAGCATGTTTTTCTTGTATGGACGATGCCGATAAGATCTTGGAGAAGACACCAAATCTTCAGAAACTGAGATGTGAAGTTTCTAAACTTGATGACTCATTTCCCGCATTTAGCAATCTTACAAAGCTTGAAATGCTCAAGGTTTCTTTTAGTACTACATTGACTTGGATAAATCAGTTGAAGTTACAATCAAGCTTGAAGAAGTTGACACTGACCAATTTTCACATACATGTTACATCTAAGTTTCAATGATGACAATTGTGCAAAACTAAATCCTATCTATTTTGATTGCAGGAATCAAGGCACCAACAAAGGGAAAGAAGACAATCAAAGGAGCTGATAAGGAAGGACAAGAAGTTGATGATGCTAAACCAAAAGAGACGATGCTAGATCAAAGGACAAGGAGCCATCAAAAAGGAAACCGAATCAGTTTCTCTATCTCAGCTTCAATCAAAGGATATCAAGACTGTCTAACTAGGAAACATATCAAGTGCAACTCGAGAATATCAGACAAATCCTCAAGGCGATATTGAAGATTGACCAACCAAATCGAAGCCTCAAATCACTCCATGAAATGAGGACATGATAAGGAATGACATAAACGTATCCAACCCATCTCAAGTGAAGGATTCGAGAGGCACCCCTTGGGTCAAATCATGGTTTCAACGTTGTCATGGATGTTGAGTGCCAGAAAGTTGAAAATAAATATGTGGATTGTGGGGAAAATAATTGGCACCCACACTTGTGATATGGACACATTCAGTGGGAATCATTTTAACTTGAATATTGACTTGATTTCTCTTGTCTTGATTCCACACATTTAATCGTCATAAGGTACAAGATTAAGAAGTGTATAACATTTGTCCACCGACTATATGCATGTACAATTACCAAAAGAAAGGCATTTCTCGGGCGTAAACGTGCGTTTGAGATTGTTTATGGTAATGGGATAAGTCCTTTGCCGCTCTACATGGCCGCATTGTAACACTTTAACCTAGGTACTTTTGTTGAATAGAAGCTTGAGCGGAGTCCGGGAATACAAGAATTCATATTCAGATATGTGTTCTATGCATTTATACCATCCATTGATGCTTTTGTGCATTGCCGGCTCGTAATATTCATATATGGCACTCATATCTATGGAAAGTATGATATTAAGTTGTTGATCGTCGTTGCAGTAGATGCTAATGAAAGCATGTTTCCCCTCGCATTTGCTATTTGTTCCAATGAAAGCCATGAGACTTGGACATTGTTTTTGGACCACTTGAAGGAGCACGTTGTCAGACAGCGTTCAAGTATTTGTCTAATATCTTATCGACATGGTACTATTTTAAGTTTTGTACAGAATTTGCGTGCATGGCAGAAACTGTATGCCTACGACCGTTACTGTGTTAGGAACTTAAAGATCAACTTCCATATGGCTCATCCGAACAAGAACTTACATGATTTAATGTGGATGGTTGCAATAGATCATCAAGAGTGTAAATTCAGGAGGTGAATGGACTTGATTAGGGAGGAAGACCCAGAAGCCTATCGTAGGTTGATGCGACATGAGCTTGACAAGTGAACTTCACATAAGGATGGTGTTATAAGATGGGAAATTTTGACTACAAACGTGTAAGAGTCTTTCAACGGATTGTTGAAGTCTGCTTGTGGATTGCCTGTCACTGTCATGGTGTGGATGTCATTCAAGCATAGGCGTAGAGGTTTGTTGAAAGATCCATAAGTGCATCGTCATTTATGGAAATGGGCGTTGAATTTATGTCACATCCGATGAAACAATTTGAGAAATATAAGAAGTGAGCACAGTGGCATATATTTTTGCAGTATTGCAATGAGCGAAATATTTTTGAAGTTCGCATTGATCTGCATCAAAACCATGATAATAATACCCACACCATCAATGAATCTAGAAGATTATGTTCGTGTGGGAAATGATCGATCTATCACTTGCGATGCTCACATGGCATGAAGTGCTTTCAACATACAAGTTTTGCAACGACGAGGTACGTTGATAAAGAATATAGTGTTGCTGCATACGTAAACACCTATAGTGGCTACCTCCAACCAGTGGGTGCTGAGCATTATTGGCTGCCAAAACCATTTAAAATGGTGTGTAACAAGTATTATATGTGTCAACGGCAAGTGCAAAAAGGATCGCGGATACGGAACCAAATGGATGTTGGTGATACTGTTTATGCGCATAAATGTGGCATATGTTCCCAAATAGTACACGATCGTTGTAATGTCCTTCGATTGGTTTGGGAAGCGGTGGTAATTCACCTCCCTGTGCCAGTTCATCCGATGCGCTCAATTATCAAGGAAAAACTTAGTGTTTTGTTGTACTAAATGTTTGTATAGGTTTAGTTTGCAATATTCCTAAAAAAAATTATGTTTCCAATAGGGTTAAATCTTATTGACATTTAGCATTGAAGATTCAATACAAAAATTTAAAATATTCCTCAAGAAATAAATAACAATTTTCATTCACCATTATCGTCACTGTCTGGCACTATTTCATTGTCATTATCTTCATCTTCGTCGTCAACATCTGTACGCATCCGTCTAGACCGAGGGCATCGTAATCTAGACCCTAGTTGACACACATTTCTCATATTCCATTGATCGTCAATAAGACCACTTGCTTGATTTCTACAACAACATGGGACTCTTACATCCAACGTCGGTGGTAGAAACTTAGGTAGTCCCTCTCACTCGACAAATATTGGAAAAACAGGATAATCATTGTCTCTATGCAATTTTTTATTCTCTAATAATCCCAATACTGATCCTCCGTTCCTTGCAGGTAGTTAAGATCATCCAGTGCATGATGAACGACTAGTGCCTTTTCCATCTCTAAAATCTCCTTCATCAAATGTTGAATCACTTCTGGTTCATCTTTGTGTGTGTTTGTTTGGAAGGTTGAAAATAGTGCTTTTGGTACGACTAGACCATGGCAATGTCACAGTACTTCATAATCACACCTTTTTGAGTAAAGAGGAACCAATTGTAGTTTTTCTCCCCAAATTCGCATACCTTCAGGCTTTATAGAATGCGTTTTGCCCTCAATAATGTGCCCTGCAACTTTGAGATCAATGTGTATATTTATAGGCTTATTTTCCAAGGGACGTAGAACACAATACCACTTGTCATCAACCAAATCAGTATATACTATCGTCTAATCTCTCTAGTTCTTAACACAAGCACTATATTTTTCAGTTTACAAGTGGCATAAAAGATAGGAAGAATTAGAACTGTCACAACCTAAATTCCATAAGTCGTGATGGCGCCGGACACCACTGTCAGGCAAGCCAAACCTTAATTAGTTGAAGAAATTCCTGTTTTAACATTTTCGAAATCGTTACCTTTCATTGCATTTCATAATCAAATAAATAAATCTTCGTAAATTAAGTACGACGGCAATTCAATTCAGTTTTAATCGACTAAATCCCAACACATCCCCGGAACCTTGTGACACAAGTACATTGTCACGACCCAAAACCGGTCCAGGTCGTGATGGCACCTAACGACGAGGCTAGGATGGCCAACGAACAACAATAACAATGAAAGTGCGGAATAAAATAACAACATGGGGTAAGGTCGTAGAAACAAGCTGAACCACAGCTAGGCCCAATGCATGTACAAACCCGATAACTACAACAAGTGTGTGCCAGGACTAGTGTCACAGTGTCAACGGGCAGCTACATAGATACAACAACTGAAATATACATATACAAAATGTACAAGCCGCATTCTGGAACAAAAGACTGAGCAAAATGAAACTAGAAGGCTCCAAAGGTGCTGTCAGGATGATGCCAAAAAGACAGCTCACCGTATGGAGTGACACCGCGATCAGTATCTATCAGCAAGCGGACGACCAGACGGACCAGCCTCAAGACCTGCACAATCAAGTGCAAAAAAAGAAAGAAAGTGCAGCATGAGTACATATAAACAAATATGTACCCAGTGAGTATCCCGTCTAAACTCGTAAAGAGTAGTGACGAGAGGTAGAATACATACTCACTAAGGTCCAGTACATAATAAAATAAAATACATGCTGAGCAATAAATCATATGAGAAAGTACATCAAGTATAAGAACATGTAAGCAACAATCAGTAACTGATCTCAAACATAGTCTTCCTTTGTAAGCTATTCATAGTTATATTACTTGTTCTCTTTCTCATTATCCGAAATGTCTTATCTTTATTCTCAATTGTTCATTTCCCAGTACTCTGTATTGATTCTCAACTCACTCTCGTAGGATCCCAACTTAATGCAAATGCGGATGAATGCAATGCGTATATATATATATATATATATATA